>JAOTOL010000775.1:0-124954 GCA_034440575.1 Imbricaverruca yamaguchii | reverse complement strand
ATGCAAATTGGCTGTATCTTGGTGAGGTGTTGGAACATTGGAATGAAGTAATAAGTAGGATGGGAAACTAAATGAAAGTATTGTTGATTGACTTCTGAAAGTGGTGCAGAACTGAATTCAATTAGCATAAGTTGTGGAATGGGATGACAGGTTTACATTGAGGTTGATTGGTATTGTGTGACAATACAAGCAATCAGGATTTTGGAGTGTGAGACATATGCATCTGGACATTGAGTTGATGCTTGCAAATAATTCTGGAAGGGGACAAATAATTTGAACAACAGAAAAAAGGGTGGGTGGGATGCAGGGTTAAAATAATTGTTTTTTGTTAGGTGTAACATATCAGAACAAGCACAGCAGGATGTCAAAATTTGACATGGAATTAGTGTCATTAAAATGCTTTTAAAACCTTTCAGACACAAATTTAAACAAATGGTTTAGGCATTTATGACTGTACCTATTAGTTGTTTTCAGATTCATGATATAGGAAGAGCTATATTCTGGATAGAGAAAATCATACCCATGCTACAAACTGGTATTATACGCCATATCGCATCACATATAAACACCTGAAATTGCATTGCAAAATGTTTGTGTATCATCATTCCTTATTGATAGTGCAAGGAAACACAAGGACTACATAAGCATGCATCAAGAATCAGGATGTCAATACTTCTTGGACAAAGGATGTTGATTGGGTTTTCAGAGTGGTATATTCCACCCTATTTCACAAATAACTTATCCCTGTTGTGAACCTAAACATTTTCATACTTCACTCATGTATTTCAGCCCTTTCTTAGAGAATCTAATTGTACCAGGCCACCACCTGCCTGGCAGGTGGCCTGGTTCTGGTAACTGCCCTGATAAATAGCTGACATGTGACCCGAGGTCAAACACCAAATCTTTCATCTGTAGTCAGTTTTACAGCAGAAATTTGCTCCCAGGTCATGTGTTCTAAGGACCAAGACAGGGGGAGAAGATCCTGCATAATTATGTGTTAAATTAAAAGCAACCACAGAATCAAATTCTTACATCAGTTTTAATCATGAAATGTATTTTACTATTGATGCTGCTGAAAATAAGTAGAAGTGAACTTACAACCATCAGCAAACTGCAATATGCCTTCTCATTTATGTGCAGACTGCACACAGCTCTATGTAATATGACAGCCAATGAATAACTGCCTGATGACAAATTGGCACTGTGGTTAAATTAGTGAAGGATGAGGTTATAAGCCATCTTCCTGAGCAACAGTAGAGGAAATGATAACATACCCATAGCCATACCTGTCACTTCTGACATCTGACATGCTCACAAAACACAACTAATAAATGTTCACAACACATCCCATGAGTAGGATGTTTGTGCATCAACTGATGTTACTTGCTGACTATAGTTGTGTTGGTTTTGGAATATAAAATGTTGTTTGTTTGTTTATTAGTTGGTTCACCACACACTTTATGCCCATTCCACTGTTAATGTCGCCGCCCACACTATTTTGCTGGCGGGCCGCAGGATTGCAAAATGTCCAGTTGTGCTAGAGATGGAATATAAAATGGTTTAAGAAAAATACACAGAACAATTTGTGAAATCTTTTATTCTCACCATGAAGCATTTTTTCTGAAAAGTTCAGAATATTTATTCAAACCAATTCTTATTAATATTAAGGTTTAATCAGCTTTTTTTTAGTTCATTTCTGGAATGTTTAGTTGAAGCAAGGAATCCTTGCTTCAAGTCAATCCTTGCCAAGGATTGACATGGAATGATCAAATGTGACGTGACTGGACAGGCAAGCAAATTGCCACTGCAAAACTGACTTGCATTTTACATAATTAGTTATATTCAAAACATCATTGATCCCAATTTAGGAGAATTTAAACAACTGCAGCAACCAATAATGCTGTCAAGGTAAACCATGCAAAACAAGTCAAATATGATGTAAGTTCACATCATATTTGAGGTCATAAGGTAAAAGGCACCATAAGGTAAAATGAGGTCACATTGTGACCTCTTTTACCTTGAAGCCATTGACCTAATGTCATGAAATTTGCACACAATAGAGGCTACCATCATATCCATCTACCCTGAAAATTGTGTTACTCTAGGTATAATAGGCGAGATCTTGCTTCCCCCTCCCACAAGGGAGAGTAAAATCCACAACCCAAATCTCCAGTCTGTTTGTTGTTATCCTGGTTTTTTTAATGTTGCATGTTTTTTGGGAATAAATGTTGAACTTGGCATAGAAGCATAACCATACATAGCCCCCTTTGCTTGCTCGTTTGCGTCTCGCTATGACTTTTTTCTTTGTTCGGTGCCGATGCCGAGGAACAAAGGTGAGCGTTGGCGCTATAATTGCCAATGCTAGGTGCTTCACGTTTACGCTAGTTTCAACACTGGGCCAGGCGAAAAAAAACCAGAAACAAAGCTACTTCACGTTTCACAATTCGCCTCCATAGTCCACCTAAATGCACGCACCCACCTCGTACCGACCTAACTCAACCGCATGAATACCATGGGCAAGTAGAAACCTACCCCACCAATGAACTTTCCTCCCACAGAAAACTTCGCCGAGCACGCGCCCGTCAAGGTGGTGTCATTCTAGCACCACGCGATTAACGATGCGTTCAAAGTTGCTAACTTTTGTGACGCCATAACAAAATTGCGTTGCTTCGATTCGTCGTCAGCCAGATTTCAGAACAGAAAACACCAACGCAGCCAATTCTGAACAGTGCACTCCGCGGCACTCCGTTGTCTCCGGCCCCTGTCAATGTCCATTGGCAGCCCGGGACGTCATCTGGGCGCTGATTTGGGTTCAGCAGATTATCACGACAGCAAGAAATGGTACTTTTCCGCGTACGTTCCTGACTAACAAGTATAAGTGAGTGGTGCAAATTATACGTCATCTGAAACCTTGTTTCATGGTATTTCGATAATCATGGGAGAATTTCACATGAATTTGTTAGTTATTGTGTACAATGGTGTTATTTAGACCCATGTCATATCCATCGACACTATTTAACTTAAGCGGGCCGAGCGACTCCGCGCTGGTAGCGCAGTTGGTAGCGCGTCGGTTTGCCGACTCGGAGGTAGCCGGTTCGAGCCTGGAGGCCGGCAGCTTTTTGTGCGCGCTGTGGGAAGTCCTTCTAATAAGCGACAATGAATTAAGACACTGTTCACATGGGACGATCTTTTTCATAAAGATAAGGGAAATACGCAGATATTCTGCAAGGCTGGGGTTCTGCCACCATAACTTTATGGTTGGGCACTTCTTCTAATCAGCCAGGCATAGGAACTACGGAACACGTCACCGCTTATGGCAGTGTCCAGGCCCACAGTCCCTTCCTGACACGGGCGGCGGACCATCGGGGGTGGGACAGGAGACAGGATCCCCTGAATTTAGTCATTTGTGGCACTACGGCAGTGCATTGCAAATATTGAGCTAAAAACTAACGGTTGCCCTTTCCCTCCCACCAGTAATGCCGACCAACATTAGTCCCTTCTCCTCGAGGTGTGCCTATAATAACAGTACATGATTATCAAGATGACAAAACCAACAATTGTGCATGCTGCCGAACAGTCAAATAACTGGACCCGAGCTGGAGTCAGAGCGATGCCAGTTCTAAGCTCGGCTCCATGCCTTTTACGATACACGGCGAACACACGCCACCAGGACTGCGACAAGCATTGATTTGACAGGAGCAGACGTTTGCTAAAATATTTCGGTGACAATCCTGAACTTTCTGGAGTGCCGGCGCAAAATGAAAAAATCACGCTTTTCGTACCATGAACGCTCGATTTAGATCCGGCAACAACTTTGTGGAACCCGTAAGCGCTAAGACGAATTTTAGATGCCCGCATGAGGATTTCAGTTCGATTATCATGCATTGTCAAAGGCTTAACGCGGAACTTGGCAAGATTGGGGAAGCATCCCGGTTCATTCCCCACCGTGGCTTTGCCCATGTTCGCACACCGTTATTCGGCATTTTCAGTCGAAATGAATTGGCTGAGTCGCTGACGCAATGTGAATCAAACTTCTGTCATGCATGCAATAATGCATGGGTAACAGCAATTTCTATGCCAGACCAGCTCGGAAGCAACTTTAATCACAGCTTAATTTGTGGTTGGAATGGAAAATTACCACGTAGTACCACACATCTTTTGAATTAAATGTGTTCTACTTTAAACTAAAGAAAACATTCTCCTTTTAAAATATGATTTCTTTATTCACGTCGTGCAACCTGAAATGCCACCCCGGTAGCTCAGTTGGTTAGAGCGCTGGCCTGTACTGGTCTCCCCCTGTCCTGGCAACACAGGGTTCGAGTCGCTTCGCGCGCTCGCGTTTAGCCCCGGCCGGGAGTGTGAGTTGGCAGCTGGCCCGATAAGGCCGGGGACGAGCTACCGGGCGGCCGTGTCGGTGTATTGACGGCACGTTAAACTTTCGATCAAAATTCTGCCGTTGAAAAGGAATTCGTGGATCGGGTGGTGGGGCGAGAGATCACGCGACGAGCTCTGCTTAGCAATAGAACCCTGGTTCCTAAACCCACCCCAGGAACAACTGGGACTAAATTTTAAATAAAAAAATCACGCATTTTGCAGTACAGCACGACATAAATACGGCAACAAAAGTTGTTTATCAATCAGACTTTAATACGATGAGCATGCATCTGGAAAAGACGAGACTGCCAAGATTGGGGAAGGCCGTCGCTCCCACTGCCGATTGTTTCTCGCTTGTGTACTCTCTGGTGGAAGTGAATGTGCATTTTTGGCGCATGGACTGCGTTCGTCATTTTGCGCACATGAATATATATATTCCGGCGCCCAACAGGGCGCGTATTAAAACGACATATTGGGGAAGCACAACGCAAGACATATATTAGGAGAAGCAGGCACATGAAGCAGAAAAAGAACCTTGGGTTCATTTACGACGCAATTAACTGCTAGGCCATATAGCGTCGCCAACTTCTCAAACCGATTGGTCGCGGATGGACTCGGTAATTGCGCTGGTCGCGGGACTCGAACCCATAATTTTGCGGTCAAGAGCCCAACACCCTACGGACTAAGCTACCGCGGCTCCACCAAACGCGTGACATAAGAGGTTATCGGTAGCAGGTGCAGATAAGCCACGGTACTTAATGAGATTGCATTGCGGCAATACATTACAATACCTAACATTACAGTACGTACATATCTGGCACCTTATAAAATCGGACGAACTGGCAAGAATAGATGGAACATTCTCATCGTGACATCTGTGGCTGAGAACAACTCGACATGCATACATACACAGACTACTCACGAACACCGTAGTGGGACGATGAGTACGTGTAAACCTACAGGCTACGCTCTACCGCCTTCACAAACACAGGCACATATCAGTTGTTGAGCTTGACATACACTCGGTGCGACTGCAACACGTACGTTTAGTCTCGTGTAATATTTGTGTAGAAAGTCCTGATGTGCTGCTATATGATCAACGGCAGGTGATGCACCAATACGTCCAAACAATGAAAGATTCAAACACTGATCTGAATGTGAAGTATCGCCCAAGTGCGGCCCATACTTCGCAGTCGCTGAACAAACTGCTCGGCTTTCCGCTGCTGCCGTTTTGCGAGCTTGGCGACGTTCACCTTGTTCACCAGCCCGAGATGAATAAATGTCCGGATCCTCGCAAAGCACTTAATTATATTTTGTCTATGGAATTGAATCTGGATTCCAACACCTGGCGGAAACTTTCAATGACCTTTGGATGTCTGCTGAGATTGTTGGGTTCTTGGGCATGGTGAACACAAAACGCTGCATCCATCTCTCTGAATGTGTGGAAAAATTCCTCGGTGGGGACCGTCAGGCCGCTAAGGCTTAGGAGGTGAGTCCAGAACGCTTCTCGTGGTTCATCTTCGGGATACGCAAATGGGTGCCCAGCGATCGGTCCGCTGGTTTCTTTCTGGCCATGGACCAGGCCACACATCATTCCCCCCCCCCACCGTCACGTTTAGCATTTAACATTCCTTCAATTCACATCATTATCTGATGTGATTTGAAGGAAGCTGATATTCATTTCAACGGGAAATGAAATCTCAGCAAATCGGCAGTTCAAGTTCATGTGCTGATATCTAGAAAAAAAAGTAATTTCACTCAAAAATAACATTAACATCATTCAACTAAGATTTTTCCAACACTAGGAAAACACTAATGTTGACAATGAGAGTACATGCAATCCCCCACACGATAAGACGTAAGAGGTTATGGAAAGTGTGGGGAGAATATGGAATAATATGGAAAATATGGAAAATGTGGGGAAATGGGGGTTTTGGTGGCTAACAAAGAACACTGATGTCACATTACAAAAATATCCTAACTGAATCTAACCTAAACAACTGATGTTAGACCTCCTAAAACATCTAAATCTGATAAAAATCATCTAAAACCTACTGATATTGTATTCTGGATGTTGAACGTGATTCACGAAGGAAATGGTAGATCCATTGTACCTTAATTACACACTCACATCAATTGTGCACGGTATATTAATTCACCTCGTGACATGGAAACTCAGTTAATGGAAGCATAAATTTTGTATCCTAGGCTGAATCTGTTATCCTTACTCCATGTAGAAAGGGCTGGCCATTATTCTGATGGAATATCATGATAAAAATATTAGAAATAGCCACATGCAAATATATGTATTCATTTTTTTGGTATAATTAAACCTGGTTTTGGCTTTCCGTGCATGACTGCCTATCCTGTCTTCTTTTGATCTTTCACTACTCCCAAGTAGCCTTGTTCTTCATTCAACACAGTTTATGGAAAATTATTTTTAGGATACTGGGAAGAAGTTGCTAGTAAGCTTCAAGAATTTCAGTCCATACATCTGTCTAAAAAATTGTCTTCATTTGGGCTTCTTATATATAAATATGAAGGTTTTTGGAATTTGTAGGATAGAATAGAAACAACAGTGTTTTTCCTGAAAAAGAGGTAGGTTAGGTTTGGACTGGGGAAGGATTGTGGTGATAACTCAACCAGCATCGTTGCATATGTGATATCAAAGATATTCAATGGATGACATTGGTTTGGATGCACTGTTTATACATTTAACATTATCCTTCATTACCAATTACCCCACTGAAAGCAACACATTTCACATTACTTCACTTACGAACTGAAAAGCATGCATTTGCGCTGGAATACAATGGTCATATCATCTTAATGACATTCAGAAACATGCATTTACAATTTTTTCTTCAAATGCCACCTCAACTAAAATGCAAATCTTCTTCTGCAGGTGCAATTGTAAAAAACTCACACAGCTCCAGCCTTGCCTCTTTTCAGAAGGGAACATAAATTAGCTTCCAATTAAAAAAAATCACATTCATGAACAATTAAATCTGAAAATTGAGGAAGCTAAAGAAATGCCAAACTTATCCCAACCTCATTTTAGCTTTGCCTAGGTAAAAATGTGCAAAACGTCACTTGTAAACACTCAAAACTGCAATAATGAAACCTTAAATCACATCTCACACAGTACAGGTGAGAGTGGTCACATTTTAACCACATCAATCAACTTTGCATTGGAAAGGGAAATCAAGAAGTCAAATATTAACTAAAAAGCACATATTTCCCTGAAAATTTACTTTCAGGTCTGATATTTTTGGCAATTAAACCAGTATTTTTAGTGGCTACTAATAATTGGTACCACAACAGCTACAGTGAAGTAATCCTGCATAACCACTTTCATGTTCAGAATATGGCACAACACTATAAAACAATTATATGTTTTAAAGTAGCTCTATGTGAGTGGTTAGATGACTTTGATAGAGAGAACCATCTGAAAATGGATACCATCTTCATTTTTTGAAATTCAGTCAACAGTATAATTACTGGTTTGGCCACACAAAAGCAGCAGTAGAGCAATTTGTTCCATGCATTAAGTGTTTGGAAACTCCCTCTTACCCTACTACCACTACTGCCCAGCCATGATACAATGGGCAAGCAATTACCAAATTGTCCACAAGTTGGTGAATGGCACAGTATGGCATGATTACATAAAGCACATAGAAACAATATGATAACTGACAGGGGATCAACGCACATGCTAACATTATCACCAGATTGCATCAATGATATGCTGACCATGTTGACATTCTGGGTATAAGGCCTTAATTCACATAAATTGTCTGAGGTGTGTGTTCTCAATATCAACCACGCCATGGATAAATTAATTTTGCGGATGGTGCCTTTCGGTTCAAAGCCACCGGCACGCTAGCAGAATAAGATATAATATTCAAGCTTCAATGAATGACTGATATGCTTTACAACCAACGGGGAAACTAATCGTGAGAAAAGCGCTATAATTGTGCTAAAATGAAAGCACCATATGTAGTATATTTATTGGTATAGTCCAAAACTAGAATATAATTCAGCAGTATTCTGGAATAAAAAAGCGCGTCTGGTATATGACGTCACTTGGCGTAGGTTTTGTCTAGTTTAAACTAACTATACTAGAACAGCCAACTTTGGAGTACCTGTTGTCTCTAGTTATCTTGCTCCGCGGTTCCGAAAGACGACTCTTAAAGATGTCACTTTTTCCCGGGTGGGTCTACTCTGTTGCCGTGGGCTGTTGCCGTGACCATATTCAGAAACTACCGAACCAAATTCCACCAAACCTTCACCAATCGATTCAGTTGGGTCGATTTATGTGGGACTTTTGAATATGGGGACTCTTACCGTTACGCAAAGCTATAAAATTACCCCTCAAACTTGGGGCGGCCATTTTGAAATCATTTTGAAAGTGTTGCCGTGCCCATGCTCATAAACCGCTGCACCGAATTGAACGAAACCTTCACCAATCGATGCAGCATAGTCGATTTACTTGGGACTTTAAAATATGGTGACCTTGACCTTGACCTAAGGTCGCTGATTAAGTACATCTTTATTTTGAATTGTTGCCGTGACCATGCTCTTAAACTACTGAACCGAATTTCGTGAAACCTTCACCAATAGACGTGACATGGTCGATATACTTGGGACTTTTGAATATGGTGACCTTGGCCTTAGGTCAAGGTCATCAAAAAAGCACAAAATCATTTTTAAGACTTTTAACCACGCCCATACTCTGAAACTACCCAGTACAATTTCATGAAACCTTCACAAATCGACGTAACGTGTTCGATATACGTGGGGCTTTGAATATCATGACCTTGACCTTAGGTCAAGGTCACCAAAATCCCCAAAATCCTTTTCTTGCCTATTTGACACGCCCATGCTCCCAAAGTACCGAACCGAATTTGATGAAACATTCGCCAATCGACGTGGAATGGACGATATATTCTGGAGTTTAAATATGGTGACCTTGGCCCTAGGTCAAGGTTATTAAAAATGCATAAAACTCATTTTAATGGTTGTTGCGCCGCCCATGCTCCGAAAGTACGGAACCGAATTTCATGAAACCTTCGCCAATCGACGTGCCGTGGTCGATATACTTGGGACTTTTCAATATGGTGACCTCGGCATTAGGTCAAAGTCATCAAAAGTGTATAAAACTCATTTTAATGGTTGTTGCGCCGCCCATGCTCCGAAAGGACGGAACCGAATTTCATGAAACCTTCGCCAATCGACGTGCCGTGGTCGATATACTTGGGACTTTTCAATATGGTGACCTCGGCCCTAGGTCAAGGTCATAAAAAATGCACAAAACTCATTTTAATGGTTGTTGCGCCGCCCATGCTCCGAAAGTACGGAACCGAATTTCATGAAACCTTCACCAATCGACGTGGCGTGGTCGATATACTTGGGACGTTTCAATATGGTAAAGTCGGCATTAGGTCAAGGTCATACAAAATGCATAAAACTCATTTTGATGGTTGTTGCGCCGCCCATGCTCAGAAAGTACGGACCCGAATTTCATGAAACCTTCGCCAATCGACGTGCCGTGGTCGATATACTTGGGACTTTTCAATATGGTGACCTATGTCATAATACTAAACAAACGAGGTACTGTTAGAAAGGAGCCACACAGACTGCATAAGCATGCATCATGAAGCAGGATGTAGATGCTTCCTGCAGAAGGATGTCAATTGAGTGTTCAGAAAGTGGTAAATTCCACCCTATTTTACAAATAATTTAATACTGCCACAGCCTCACTAACTGTACCACTGGCCACCCACCCTGCACAGACAAGATCTCAGCGAGTGCCACACCTTGCAGTGTGACATTGTGAGATACTAATGTTTCAGATTCTGCAATTGTGAGCATAAGCATGATCCCTAAATACCCATGAATACACTGCCAGAAATGAGGCATGGAGACTTCATAAACACACATAAAGAAGCATGATGTTTATACATTTGTTGGGAAGGCTCCCATGCTTCAGTAGGTGGTAATTTAACATCAGGACTATATAATTCAATGGTAAAATTGGCTGGGAACTGACACTGAAAACTCTGGTAAATGTGATGGTGATTGGTACGAATATAGGTAATCAATCATTAAAAGCCTCCACCCATGTTGATGAAGGTATACAGTCTTGCCTCCACCCATGGTAAGAAAACTTTCCTTAAACTGGAACAGCAAGTGAAAAATCAAGGAGTGAAAAAGACGAAGTGCATTACGGATACCACTGCTCACCAAACGACCGAAATATAAACGTATTGCAGTACCATACACTGCATAAAATAGCAAATGCGGGCACAGCCTAACACGACCACACACCTAGAAGACAGCAACAGATGCAAGGGAAATACCTTGACCTTGGGAGCCCATAAATAGTGATGGTCAATCATGTTATATAAATTTGTTGTAAAGTAGTTACTGGGAACAACGTATGGCCTGGTCGGCGTTATGTAAAGAATATAAATGACAATCATAATATTCAAGAGCCGAAAGTATATCGACCACGTCGCGTCGATTTGCAAAGGTTTCATGGAATTTGGTTCCGTCCTTTCGGAGCATGGGCGGCGCAACAACCATCAAAATGAGTTTTATGCATTTTGTATGACCTTGACCTGGGGCCGAGGTCACCATATTGAAAAGTCCCAAGTATATCGACCACGGCACGTCGATTGGCGAAGGTTTCATGAAATTCGGGTCCGTACTTTCTGAGCATGGGCGGCGCAACAACCATCAAAATGAGTTTTATGCATTTTGTATGACCTTGACCTAATGCCGACGTCACCATATTGAAAAGTCCCAAGTATATCGACCACGCCACGTCGATTGGTGAAGGTTTCATGAAATTCGGTTCCGTACTTTCTGAGCATGGGCGGCGCAACAACCATTAAAATGAGTTTTGTGCATTTTTTATGACCTTGACCTAGGGCCGAGGTCACCATATTGAAAATTCCCAAGTATATCGACCACGGCACGTCGAATGGCGAAGGTTTCATGAAATTCGGTTCCGTCCTTTCGGAGCATGGGCGGCGCAACAACCATTAAAATGAGTTTTATACACTTTTGATGACTTTGACCTAATGCCGAGGTCACCATATTGAAAAGTCCCAAGTATATCGACCACGGCACGTCGATTGGCGAAGGTTTCATGAAATTCGGTTCAGTACTTTCGGAGCATGGGCGGCGCAACAACCATTAAAATGAGTTCTATGCATTTTTAATGACCTTGACCTAGGGCCAAGGTCACCATATTTAAACTCCAGAATATATCGCCCATTCCACGTCGATTGGTGAATGTTTCATCAAATTCGGTTCGGTACTTTGGGAGCATGGGCGTGTCAAATAGGCAAGAAAAGGATTTTGGGGATTTTGGTGACCTTGACCTAAGGTCAAGGTCATGATATTCAAAGCCCCACGTATATCGAACACGTTACGTCGATTTGTGAAGGTTTCATGAAGTTGTACTGGGTAGTTTCAGAGTATGGGCGTGGTTAAAAGTCTTAAAAATGGTTTTGTGCTTTTTTGATGACCTTGACCTAAGGCCAAGGTCACCATATTCAAAAGTCCCAAGTATATCGACCATGTCACGTCTATTGGTGAAGGCTTCACGAAATTCGGTTCAGTAGTTTAGGAGCATGGTCACAGCAACAATTCAAAATAAAGATGTACTTAATCAGCGACCTTAGGTCAAGGTCAAGGTCACCATATTTTAAAGTCCGAAGTAAATCGACTATGCTGCATCGATTGGTGAAGGTTTCGTTCAATTCGGTGCAGCGGTTTATGAGCATGGGCACGGCAACACTTTCAAAATGATTTCAAAATGGCCGCACCAAGTTTGAGGGGTAATTTTATAGCTTTGCGTAACGGTAAGAGTCCCCATATTCAAAAGTCCCACATAAATCGACCCAACTGAATCGATTGGTGAAGGTTTCGTGGAATTTGGTTCGGTAGTTTCTGAATATGGTCACGGCAACAGCCCACGGCAACAGAGTAGACCCACCCCTTTTTCCCACTATAGGGTGGCTCGAAACCAATGCGCACGGTCTGGCGCGTTGCTGTGGACATTTCTGGTGGTTGTGTTTGGGTGTGGGAGTGTGTGCCGGGAAGCTGTATGCGGTGTTTGATGGTACGAAAAGTGGCTAGTTTATTTGGTAATCGTAAGTAGAATAACATGCTGTTTGGTGGATGTTTCCTTCAGTCTTGTCTTTGTTTTTAGTGGTATATTTGTTCCTTCTGCATGTTTGTGTCGGAGTACATGTGAAGCCCATTCTATCCAGTATGAATTCGGAGTGCAAAAATGTTTTAAGAGATGAAATCTCTTAAAAAGTGCCTTAATTCCCACCCTGGTTGGGTGTCTTCTTCATATCTCAGCATTTCGATTTTGAGAGGAAGGTTTTTTGCATGCTTGAATACTGGGGTGTCTTATATTTCTCTTCTGCTGGGGCTACGCACCGTGCGCATTGTGTGCCCCCGTGGGTTGTACACCATCTGTATGGTGTTTAACCCCACTGTTATGTGACGTACACATGAGGTGAAGAGTTTCATAAATATTGCATTCCAAAAGCCTGACCATGACCTTACACAGGTAACTGACAGTGCATCTGGCAGTCATGTGTTGTGGACTGATACAGTGCAGAAGCTTTTTGTGAGTTAGTATCTAGTGAGGAGCTTGAATGCTGAAGGACTGCAATGGCAAAGTAAATGCACTTTGTGATCTTACACAATGCTCATTGAATGATGCCATCAGTAGATAAGTGTCATCCTGGATTGTGCACAAACATGTGCCTGCCATACTGGACGAACCTCCACATTTTGAGAGGGTATGGCTTTGGCACCATTTTCTGACCACTACTTTTCAAGTGTTGATGCTTGATTTGCTGTGACCCCAGCCTCAATTTCTAGTGAAGTATGATTTTTATGTTTATTATTTATTTGAATTTTTAGAATTTGCTTCCATAATTTGGGGTTGCTAATGATTTGGAATAAACAACCAGCCATTTTTACCACTTGTACTTGCCTCTCAGTCAATCATAATCATTCCCATAATGATCCATCCATGCTACACTGCTGTTCTTTGGGCTGTAATTTATCCATCCCTCACCTGGTGCTTCCCAAATGTGACCAAAGGGAAATTCAACACTCCATGGAGGAACCAATTCTTTGTGTCGAAAATGCTTGGTTTCTGCCTTTTTACACATATTTGCATACTGGGCACTGTATGACCAACGCAGTTGATGAGCCTGAAAGCCCAAATAACCAACCAACATATTTGCATACACATAGACTTCCCCTTAAGTGGAAACTAGCTGTGCATCTGTAAGCTCCTGCCAGCTGGTAAGGATGATATTGTGGCCTGGGTGTGACTTCATTTTTCTTCATTACAATATATAGGAGGGCCGGGGGCCACTTCATTACAATATTAGTTCAAGTGGTAAATCTTCTAAAAGGGGTTACTTTCAAAAACATATTTAGAACACCATGTTTAGGAAGGCAACCTTTACACCAAATTAAATATCTTATATCGCTGACTATATTGCCTATTACCATGAGGTCCCAGATCTCAACTGGTTGGCTTGTCAAATTCTTGACCATCATTTACCCAGGGATCAGTTCCATGGCTGATCAAGGGGAGCCCTTATCTGCAGATACACCAGTCCCCTAGATTAAAGAAAAGTGTGGTTATCAGTTGGGCAGGGCAAAACACAGGAACTTGAAAGTGTACTTTACACAAAAATTGTATGTTTGGAGGAGCCATTACATTGGCTAATATATGTTGTAGTCAGAAAATATTTCTGATGGAAGTTAAGAAAAATGAAGTATAGTTAATCTATTCAGTATACTCATACAACAATGTGCAGATTTGAGTGCAGTGCAGCTTTAAATGCCCCTAGGTCTTGTACTATGTCATCTTGATAATGTCATCAGGCAGTGAGTTCCAGGTGGCACAGCATCTGAGGCTAAAAATATCTTACAATCTACTGATGTATGCCTGTGAGCCAATTTCAAGGAGTGTCCACATGTGTTTACTGATGGCACCAGCACAAACATGTCATGGATCTTAATGGCAGAATAGCCATGAAAAATCTTCCAACATTTGGTCTGCTCAAATCAGTCTACTTTTCACTGGGTGAAAATCTAGTTTCCATAATCTGGCACCATAGTCCAGACCATCCATTCCCTCTGTTTCTTGTCCACCTTCTCTGCACTGGTACTAGTCTCCTTAAATCACCAATGTAACATGTATTCCAAACACTTCATGAAAACTCTGAAAGAGGCCTGACATGATTAATGCAGTGTTCATAAATTTAGGAGTGACATCAAGTAGAACTTAGCAGGTTGCTGGCCAGGCTCCCAGCTTTCCATACTATTCAAGCAACATGTTGTGGAAGCTCAAATTTTTATATACTGTGATGCTTAAGTCAGTATGGACCTCAACAAAGCTCACCCAAAATCCATCCAGGTAATAATTTGCATAAGGACAGATTTTTAGCCACAGTGTGCCTTCAGAACACTCATAAGAGCCACTGTGCTTTCAGAACTGCACATTTCTTGGAGTGCATTGCTAGCCCCATGACTTGGCAGTACTAACCAGAGTATATCTCTGGCCCTGTGAAATACCAGCCAGCAGGTCCAAGACAGATTTGTACTTCAGATTTGTACTTGATCCATCAAGTACTGTATCACAGGTAGTCAGCTTTGAATTGCACTAAGCATTTGCTCATTCTAATGGAACCATCCTCATTCAACTTTTGTGGGGATTTGTTTGTTACCCTGCTGCCACTTACAATGATGTGCAACATCAGGCAGCCTGTGACATCAATTGATGGTTGGCAGTGCTCAGGGTCTTGCTGATTGCAGGACTCCAGTGTTTCTCTTCAGATCTATTTGATCAGTATCATGACATGCACTACTACAGCAGTTCCATGTCAAAGCAGCACTTCAATTGCTAAATGTGGTAAACAAGAACACAATTTACTGTGTGTTGTAATGTTATCAATTTCAAAAGTCCACGAATTTCTGATGTTTCCAACTGTAGCTTTACCCTTTACTGAGTGGATGGGGTCTTGGACTATTCTTTCAGGCAGTCAAATTGTGTTGGTGCTTGACTACAGGTGGGCTCTATGTTATATGACCTTTGCAGTTGATGCACCTCTGAACTACAGTGAACATCCCACTGACTCAGGGAATTTTCCTTGGCACTGCCCAATCTCAGTTATGGAATTGGTGGTTTTATTTTAAATTTTTGGAAATGACTCCCACAATTGGAATGTAATATTGAAAGAATGAGAATGCAAAGCTATTTGCTATTCGAGAGTCCACGTTTCTGCCACATGGGTGCTGTATGACCAACAAGGTTGATGCGCCCAAAAGCCCAAATAACCAACGAATGTTTCTGCCACAGTTACAACCATTAAGAGAACATCCAAGTTGCCATGGCCCAAAATCCAACTCCCCACAACCTGAACAATGCTACTGAAGACTGCCTCATGGTTTCAGGACCATGGAATAGGTAGCCTGCTAATTTTGCATGGAGTTCTTCATTGTTTGTAGTTAAATGTAGGGTGGACACATTTTTAAACAGCAAAATCTAATTTTTAAAGTTATAATTTGTAATGGATAGGGTGAGATTCCTGTGTGCACAGCAGACCCCTTTAAGAAGGCACAGATGCAGTTTGAAAAATTATTGGTTGGCATTCAATCCACATTTGTTCCAAGGGATCAAGGGAATAGGGCTGGATAGCTGAGGTATGTGGGCATTGATAGTGTGTGGGACATTAGTAGATGGTTTCCTTAGGAGGTAGTGATGGTTGGACTGCTGACGCTGTGCTCTTACCATGCTGACAGTATCTTTCATTTACAGACTTAACCAGGTGTTTCCTTGGATCTCTTATTAAGTCTGAATGCTATAACTTGATATAGGATGTACCTATCAGTGGATTCAGCACCTTTATTTGGGATGTGATACTGATGAGATTGGCTATGATAGCACATGATTGGAGGAGTTTGGAATTGTTCCGGTGTGTGTTATTCAATAGCAGCTGAATAGTGCTAGATGGGCTTGGATATATCAGTAATGGATTGATTGAGGTGTGATGTATATGCATTTTCCTGAGATATTTGCCAGATAGGCTTAACCCAGATGGCCCCTGTGACTCTTATTTGGCAGTAGTACTTTATGGCTTGTTTTTAATGGCTGCATGACAACTATTGGATTTGTTGCAATATAGTGTAGTTTCTGATAAAATATAACTTTAATACAAAATCAGGATGAAAAGTGATAATAGCAACATATTAACCTTCAACTGGAGATATTTCCCTGATATACTTAAAAAACAAAATATACTTCAACTAGGTTCCTTATGTACAAAGCCCAACTGATTTACTAAGGTGCTACCATATCAATGTGAGCAACTACATGTGATTAAAAAAAATGATGCTAAAATTTTATTTGAGGACAGTAATGTAATAGGTCCCAAAAATGAGAATGCTGGCAGTTGGGCCAACTCTGTTGCTCTGGGCTGCTGCAGTGCCCATGGTCTACTGCAAACTGCTGAACCAAATTTCGATCATGAATATGGGGTCTCTGCTACATACAGCTATTAAATTACCCCTTAAATTTGGAGCACCCATTTTGAAAATACTACAGTCCCATTCTTCTAAATGGCTGCACTGAAGTCCATGCAACCTTCACTAATTAATGTGGCATGGCCATTTTTCTTTGGACTTTGTGATGTGGTGACCTTGACCTTGACCTAAGGTCGCGAAAAAGTACATCTATATTTTCAATTATTGCAGTGCCCATGCTACTAAGCTACTGAACCAAATTTCATGAAACCTTCAGCAATAGATGTGACATGGTTGATATACTTGTAACTGGAATATGGTGACCTTGGCCTTAGGTTGTGGTCATCAGAAAGCACAAAGTAAATTTATGACTGCCATGCCCATACTCAAAACTACTGAATTTGCAGCATTGATGAACACTTGCACTTGCATAAACCATTCACAAATCGATGTGACATGATCAATATTTGTGGGGTTCTGAATGAGGTCACCTTGGCTTTAGGTCAAGGCCACAAAAACAAATTCCTAGGATATTTGCCACACCAATACTCTGAAAGTACTGAACCAACTTTGATTAAACATTCACCAATCAATGCAGGACAGCCAATAAACTCGTGCTTTTAAATATGACAGACATGACATATGTCTATGTATATCTATGTAAGATATACCAACAAAAGAAAACATCTTCACAAAAATACACAGTCTGGGGAAAAATATACACCATGAATAAGAAACACTGTAAAGAAATGTATGTGATAGAAAACTAAAGGGATTTAATATTGTTCAAGTCTTGAATCAAAAGGTGCCATAACCTATTAAGCAATACAAGAATGCAAATAATATGCCTAAATCACAAGCAATCTGCTGTTCCTAGCCTGTTACTTTACTCCACATTAGGTGCTCAGTTGAATTTAGTGACAATTTTTTTTGCATGTTATGGCTGTTGTCAACTGTGATGAATGTGGCACACTGCTGTTTTCTGCAATTGTGATCATTTTGTGGCTTTTGAAGTGTGCAAAACGTAAGTGGACTGTAGGCTGAACCACACAAAGTACCAATCACACTGCTGACAAAAACATTTCAGTGATCTAGTAAATATATAAAAGCCCCTGGGCCAAGTTCTGGTAAGTTGTACCCTCCCCTCACAGAAAATGCAATTTGCTGACATTGCCACTCATTTCCTCTGCAAATGCTTTTCATTGAAAGGAAAATTACATGAAAGAGGGGCTGGGAATTAGAAAATCCAACAAGTAATGTTACAAAATACAGCATACAATTGTGTGACCTTCCTTGTAAGAATATAAAGCAATCCTTGAAACCTTGAGAAGTTTGAAGCAAATTCTCAATTTTCCAAATTGAAAAGCAGTCCTTTCATTCAATTTTCAACCACTTGAATGATGAACATCATTTCCAATATAACATCAAAGTTAGCACAAATAATAGGGCCTCCAATACATCATTAGAGGGGGGGGGGCTGTGGCTGGTTGTTATTGATTTTACAACACACCAACCATTGAGACATATGTTGCTAATCTTTCATGCTGATCAGCTGTGTGTCACCAGCAAGACCCAAACTCACAATCTTCATTGTGAAATGGGCAACTAGCCCATAGACTACTCATCCCCACTGGATGGGGCCGATGGAATCTCCCTAACATGGATCCATAACATGAAATCTTTCAGATAGCACAATTTTGAGAGTAGATTATGGCTGTAGTGAACTTGATTCAGTATAAATTCTGTCCCTGGGTGTGACCTTCAGGGAGAAATGAGGTTGCAGCAGTGCTAAAATGATGGTTTCTCTCTAGGTGTGACATGTCAAAATGAGCACAGAAGTATGACAAAATTTGCCATGAAATTACTGTCCTCTGAAATGCTTTTGATGACCCGAATTTGAGCCAATGGTATACTCATGACTGTTTTCCTTTGTTTTGATGTTCACAATTTAGGAAGAGCTGTATTTGGGATAGGGTGAAAATCCCTGTGATATTGACTGGTATTGTATGCAATATTTCGTTATAGGTATTCATTTTCCTGAAATTGTGCTGCAAAATGATTGTGTATCACCATTCCTTATTAAGAGCATGAGAGCGTGAGACATACTGTTAGAAACAAGACACAAAGACTTCACAAGCATTTGCATCAAGGAGCAGGGCGTCCGTGCTTCTTTGATAATGATTTTGGTTGAGTGCTCAAAAATATAATATTGATGGTAGGCAGGGTTGGGATGCAAAACGCGGCACGTAATAACCCGAAGTCCGGGGCCCCGGACCCTGCTAGCTAATCTAAGAGGCTCGTCCCATGAATTATCTGAAGGGGCAGACCAGATGCCACAGCACATTCTCAGTATAAGACATGTGTTCGTGACACATGTGTTCTGAACCACAGCGTCCACTGACAATTTCCTGCATGCTGAAGTGTGCAAGAAGCATGCAGACTTTCCCTTTGAAAGGTGACGAGTGCGGCCGAGCCGAAACAGACGACCCGCCAAGCACCAGACGGACAACCTGAGGTGACCCGAGGTCGTGCCATTGCAGGTTGTCAACCGTAGCACCCATTGACACCTCACGATGTCGGGAGGATTGGAAGTGTTGGCCCTGAAGGAGGGCGACGTGATGAAGATGCTGGCCGCGTGCACGCACATCGGCGCGCAGAACGGAGACCACCAGATGCTCCAGTATGCCTACAAACGCAAGAAGGACGGTGAGTCGACTGGGTGGGCTGTACCTGGTCCTGGTCGTGTTTAGTTCTGCTGGTGTGTCATTAGGTTCACTTGTAAGTATATATCACAGTTTTCTTGGATGCTATGTAATACATAGTGAAATTCTTGATGTACAGCATGTAACAGGTGGCAATTTGTAGTCTTGGTTTCATATCTCATGGACAATGTTTGCACATAATGGGTTGACTTGGATGTAGTGCGTCATAATTTCCTACCAGGTTTGCTTCACTCCATTAATCTCATCAACTGTTAATTTGACATTGCATGCTTTTAATGTCTGGCTGATGTCCCACACTTGAAATGTGTATTTTACACCATTGGTGTGGTATGATCTGTGGCATTTAAACAGATTCTCGAATTGATTCAGGAGTTTATTCCGGGATTTTAGTCCATTCGCCACCCCCATTGGTTTAGGATGACCTTTGGGTACCAGGCTCCTCCGGGAGCATGATGGACTACATTGCAATGTGTCCCTTAGGAAGCAGTCCTGTCGTGATAAACTGGACTGTGCCGAACACTGAGGATGACAATATTACTATCTGTCTTATCTCCCCCATGAGGATCCTTCCACCCTGGATGGCTTTGATGTGTTAAATTCATCACATTTGGTTGGGCCACCCTCCTGTTTTTCCCTTGGTTTGCATGTATTTGTTAGGCAGTGAATGATTTATGGTATAATGGGAAAGTTGTAGTCGACGATGATTTCGTCTCGTGAGTCACCCAGTAACCGAATCTGAACATTTTTGGACAGGGAGGTGCGCGGTGCACTGGAGGCTGCACGATGAATGGTCTTGGAATAGATGCATATGGTCTTGTGAAATTCGCCGGTCAGGCCAGCATTCACCTGATCAAGGGCGCCAAGTAGTCGATCGTGGTTGACGCGCGGTAGTCGCGAAAACGTTACTGACTAAGGAATATTTATCACTATAATAGCCATCAAACCTGACCCAATATGTTCCCACAGGTGAGTACTGTAATATGCCTAGCGAGCTTGACCTGAAGTGTTTCCACAGGCGAGTACTTTAATATGACTAGCGGGCCTGACCTGAAGTGTTTCCACAGGCGAGCACTGCAATATGACTAGCGAAGCTGACCTGAAGTGTTACCACAGGCAAGTACTTTAATATGACTAGCGGCCCTGACCTGAAGTGTTCCCACAGGCCGGCTTCCGTGAGCCGCGTCTGCTGGTGGTGACGGACCCGCGCATGGACGCCCAGCCCATCTCCGAGGCGTCCTAAGTCAACATACCCGTGATCGCCTTCTGCAACACGGACTCGCCGTCGCGCTACGTCGACATCGCCATCCCCTGCAACAACAAGGGCTACCACAGCATTGGCCTCATGTGGTGGATGTTGGCGCGCGAGGTACGCAGCGAGCTGAGGCGACTCGGGACATGGAGGATCAGTCCAGCACTGGTATGGTCAGAACGCTTGTGCCGCGTGCCAGCTTTCTGTGTCACGGGCAAAACACTTGTCCATTCGCCACTCCCTCTGGCCCTGCATGAGCCTTTGGGCGCCAGGTTCCTCCGGGAACTTGATGGACTATATTGCAGTGTGTCCCTTAGGAAGCAGTCTTGTTGTGATAAACTCAACTGTGCCGAACACTGAGGACGACATTGGTTGTCATCTTCTAGTTGACCTGTGTTTTTACACCGCGCCGGGTGTGCCCTGCAGCGCCAGTGGTATGGCGGGCGTGTCGTGTAATGTCCTGACGTCTCGTGTGATGACCTGACGCCTCGTGTGATGACCTGACGTGTCGTGTGATGACCTGATGTCTCGTGTGATGACCTGACGTCTCGTGTGATGACCTGACGTCTCGTGTGATGTCCTGACGTGTCGTGTGATGGCCTGACGTGTCGTGTGATGACCTGACGTCTCGTGTGATGACCTGACATGTCGTGTGATGACCCGACGTGTCGTCCGACCGCCAGGTGCTGCGTCTGCGCGGCACGATCGGCCGCAAGCGCGAGTGGGAGGTGATGCCCGACCTGTTCTTCTACCGCGACCCGGAGGAGATCGAGAAGGAGGAGCAGCAGAAGCGTGAGGCGGCCGCTGAGGATGCCGCCGCCGCTGCCACAGCGGCTGCGGCTGCTGCGGCGGCCGCTGTGCTGCCGCCGGCCGTGGAGGACGTGGTGCCGGCGGCGGCCGACTTCGGCACGGTGCCGGCCGGCTCTGCAGTGGCTCCGGCCGCCGCCAGCGACTGGACCGAGGACTGGTCGGCGACCGCCGCCGCCACTGGCGACTGGGCCGCCGCCGCGCCCGACCAGAGCTGGACCTGAGCGGCTCTCAGGTGGGTCGGCGACACACCGCATTGTGTGTGGGGACTACAGGCAGGAGCGTCGTCGAGGGCTTACGCGACTGCGAACATGTGAACAGTAGAGTGTGACGTACTCGTGATGTTTGTCACGGGGCAAAATGCCAGGGTGGTTTTTTCGGGTGCGATGATAAAAAAGCGACTTGGTGAAAAGAAAGAAACTAAAAGGTACTTGGGGCTTTCTTTCACTTCCGGAATGCTCCCCATTCACTTCCATGGCAAACTATCGCCATCTATGCACATTTTTTTTGTATCTCAGCTTGTAGCGGACGTACAAAGACGAGATGAGTACCATTGTATTGCTCATGCTGAGAACTTTCCATTGATACCTATTTTTATTGCCTGGGGTCACTAGGTCGCGGTCGAAGGTCAGATCACATCTCACTCAACACAGGAAAAGGTCATTCAGAGACCATAATCATGTATCACATAACTAAGTCACTGAACACTTCACTTGGTTTCATTGTGATGTTATGAACTCTTAGGAGACACAGTGAGGAATATTTGACTGCAGTGACCTGCAAAATGTAAGATATCCAAGGTAGTGGAGAATTAGCACCTACGTACCCAGCTGAGATGTAATTCTCCACTACCTTGGGTATCTGGCCTACCTTTTGCAGATCACTGTTAAATATTCCTCACTGTACCCGAGTCCATATCGCAATGAGACCAAGTGAACAGTGTTCAGTGACTTAGTTCTGCGATACATGTTTATGGTCTCTGAATGACCGGTTCCGGTGTTGAGTGAGATATGTGACCTAACCTTAGACGGCGACCTAGTGACCCCAGGTCATCAAAATTGATATCGTCGCAAGCTCTCATGAGTAATACGGTGGTTTTTGTATCGTCCTTGTATGCCCACTAGAAGCTGAGATCCCTAAAACATGTGCATAGGTGGTGCTAGTGTGCCATAGTAAGTGAATGGGGAACCTTCCAGTAAGCTCCAAGCTCCAAGCTGTGGTGGTAAGTTCGAAGTCCCTTTGAAATCGTTCTTTCCTACATGTCGTTTTTATCATCGCCCCTGTAAACCACACCCTGGCATTTTGGATCGACGACGCACCCTAGTGCACAGCTGGGGATATTGTGATGCTCGCGAAATCAGATCACGGAGTGATTCTGTCTATCATCAAGTATGTGTTTTGGAAACAGCTATGTTAGCAGTGCTCTTGTTTTTGTTATTACATGACAGTTGGCACGCACCTTTATAATTGGTCGGGATGAAACTGGGTTTTGCTAACAATGTCCTCATTTACTGATAATTTTGTGCCACACCAAATTATGCATCTGTTGGCCCCAGTAGTCAACAACCCAAATACTGTACTGTGCATTTATCGAATGAGGCAAATTTTATATTGACTGCCGATTTTCAGGTTTATGGGTCCGAGGCTCTTCAGTCTGCAGCAGTGGGTAAGCATGAATATTTTACACCGATTCAGTGGTTACCTCCATCTGATGATGACTATAAGGGACTTAATACTGATTTCTTGTGATGATTCTGCAATTTTTGAGGTTGATTTACCATTTTGTGTTGCGAATGATGTACCTGCCTATACTAAAGCTTCATGTCTCCCCCTCTTCAGCTCGCCAGTGCACGGGATGGAGAAGACTTCAGGTGAGTTGAAGCACCACTGTGCTACCATTGCACCTTCGTCACTGTTTGCCTCCATTTTAAGTTTGTGTATGATTTAGGTATGCTTAAATTATTTACTTTTGAAGATAGGAATAATATTTTGGCTATCTGTTGAGCTTCTATACAGCTGGTTTAAAAATGCTTCTTTTTTGTATGCTTAGTGTTAATCTGTGCGCGATTGGCAAGCATGCCCTGCCACCTACTTTGCCTGGAACCCCGCAATTTAAGTTTAATGTGGTGCTTGATGACCAGGCTGACTGGGTGATTTTCTTGTGGAATTAATCCAGTGTTCTCCCGTGATTACCGTAAAATGACTTGCAGGGCTATCTCATGCTGGAAGTGTGTAGATGCAGCCATTTGCAGACCAATAATATGGGATACAACATATTTGAAGATTGCGACTAAATGCGTTCAGTTTGGAACCATTCTGACAACAAGTTTTCTAAGGACATGTTTGCCATTGCTGTGCAACTAGTTTCGTGAATGAATGACTAATGTGGTTTGATGTGGGTAAAAGATAGCGTCCTATCCGATGGCAAGTTTCAATTTATGTCAGTTTAGGGAAATTGGATTATGGAACATTGCGTGCTCCGTCCTCCGAGCGTTCTCAAGATTTGAGCCATATTAATTGTATAGCTGTCTGGCTGTTACCACTACGGTGCTCAACTGTCGCCGCTGACCCAAACGGTGCCTTTCGCAGGTGTCGGCGAGCTGCGACTTCCCCCGAAACAGTCGTCTGATCGTGCCCGCCTTAAGGACCACTAAACCAATCCGTTTCAACCGTAGTCTTTCTCTGTCTGCCGTACGGGAGTACGGCAGGCTTGGTATCTGGTAACCATGACGTGAATGTGAGAATATGTGCTGGTCATCTCATGGTACACGTGATGTCCGAGTATAGTTCGTCTTTTACGGGTGAGTTGATTGGCCTTGTCTTTATTTATTTTGATTGGCCTGGTCTCTATTTATTTTGATTGTCCTGGTCCCTATTTATTTTGGCTGTAATGTGTAAACTCTTGGCATCACTACCATCGGAACTCTTGGGCTAGCGGAATCAGTTGCTAACGCTCGTTATGACATTATTTGTGTATCCTGGTATTCGGGAGAGGGGAGGGAAACAAAAGTGGGATGGATTGTGTCCTAGGACTTCGACGCATTGCAGGACCAGTGTTTCTTCAGAGATATTGTTTTGATAATACATTGGGCCTCTAATGCATTGCTTTCAGAACCACCGTAATATCTCGATCTTGTGCATGGAGTACTCCTGCTCCTGCTTCTTCCTGCTCTCTGCAGGGGTGCATTTTTAGTCGGATTCTTGCATATTTTTTGGTAGCCTAGATTTGTCTAACTAGGATCGGTTGGATTAACATGAAGCAATCACCCGACACCTAGTGTCTGCTCAATGTACCTTACTCATTTGGCCCATACTGTTCATTCAGTTGAGTGGATAGAGAGTCGGGCCGGAATCACAAGCATGCGTTGGAGCGTGGTTGGTTCAACTGTGTCCATCAAATACTTGATAATGTCCAGGCGATCCTTCACTACCCGATCCGGCGGATGTGAGTGATAACTGTTACTGAACTGAGAACAGTGTCGTTTATGTGCATGTGATGCTTTGGCCACAACATTCTAACCTCTGCTTCATATTTCAGATGTATGGCCTGCTGTCTGTTATCCTACGGATAGATGTGTATTTCCATGGTGAGAAATTTCATTCAATGCTTGTTTATGAATTTTACTTGCTAATATCCTTTACAATGACGAAAAAGAAATGTACTCCTGCTGATACCGATGATTGTTTGGATTCACGCCTGACACCTGCTTCCCTACATGTTCCCGCTCCGTTGGCATTCTAATCTGACAGTGTTGTAATTTGTTTGCAGGTATCACCGACGGCATTACCATCATCCTCACGTCTACCTGTGTCCGCGGTAGGTGTACTATGGCAAGGGTTCAGGTGGTGATATCTCGTGGTAGTGTTTTGATAGTGCACTGACTAGGACAATACAGCTGATGAACATTTACTCACCTGTACTACCGTGACAGTTTCAAGCTCAACAGGTCTGAGACAAGTTTCCAGAGCAATGAAAGTATATGTGTTGTTGCTGTAGTCTAATACGTGCGTTCTTTCCCAGATCAGAATGAAGTGCTGTTCAGTGGGCGCAAACTGACCCTAGATGTCGACGTGCCCCTAAACTCTCCAAACCACCAACACCAAGTGCTGTTCAGCATGTCTGACCATTTCCATCTCATGGATGCCTCCAGGACTACAAGGTAAGGCCGTCCACCCTGGCTGGTTACCCTGCCACATTGCTGCTTTGAGGTTTGATGACCACTGTCTACTGTTCGCGCTCCGACTGCCCGTGGAGACCACTGTAGCCCTGACCTGACCTCAGCTATACCCCAGGCCAACTGTCGGTGGTCACGTGGTTGACGGTGACCTCCCGTCCACAGGTCACATCACGGTGATGACTGGGATAGATGCTGTTCTGCAGCGGTGTATCCGACGAAAAAGGTAATTGATAAGCTTACCTGACGGTGAATGCGACGTGGATGCCATACCTCGTTTTGCATGACCGCTTGAATCGTATCTCCGCCACTTTCCACACTGATGTCACTATGAGGCAGATTGTGCGAATACACGAGGCAGGTATGTTTTTCACATGTGAGTGATAGGACAGAATATCAATAAACTAACTCCCAGGACAGTGCTGCATTATTGTGATGCGTTTAGCTTACATGTTTCGGGTCTATTTAGGAGTGTCTTCAAGTGTTTTAGTCGTCCATTCGCCACCCCCATTGGTTTAGGATGACCTTTGGGTACCAGGCTCCTCCGGGAGCATTGTGGACTACATTGCAGTGTGTCCCTTAGGAAGCAGTCCTGTCGTGATAGACTCGACTGTGCCGAACACTGAGGACGACATTTATACATTTCCCATACATCTGGTGCATTTTCTTTCGTTGCCTTGTCTGCAGCCCAGCAACGATCCATTTCCTCGATGATGACTCGTTACTTGTTCATGGCAAGTGTTCGCATTTATCAAGCAAGTACATCTTCAAATAGCATGTGTATGCGTAGTTTAGTACTCAAAAAGCTAGCTGGTAGCTGTCTACTCTTCGCCTTCCATCAGCCCATGGAGACCACTGGAGACTACACGTGACCTCAGTCATACCCTACACCATCCATCGGCGGTCTCGTGGCTGACTGGCATCCTGCCCGCAGGTTATAGCAGGGCGGCGACTAAGACGATGGCTGTTTGGCAACAACATATTCTGCAACCAAGAAGGTAAATTCCGAGCCGACCTGGCTGTCACTGCCATGTGGTCTCCCTGCCATACCTCGTGTTGTACTGCCTTTTGGGTGGTGACTCCGCCACTACGCGTGATGATATTTAGCGAACGGGCGGACATACCTGCCCCCGGGCACTGCTGACTGTTCCCACCCTGATGCCACTCGAAGTCAGATGGTGTGAGTGTGTTGACGGCTGCTGTGGGACTGACACACCTCGTCTGTTGTCCAGACCGGCGGACCGTGTCATGTCACCTGTGGTGTGACCTCTCCACGTCACACGCGGCAGGTGAGAGGGTCTCCGCGACCACAGCTTGGTACAGTCTCCTCAAACAGTTCTGATGACAATATCCTGCAATTTTGACGATCTGCTCTGGAGATGACACGATGCGGCTGAATGATGTTGTGTCGAGATGCCCTCCACTGACAGCCTCAGCCTTCTCTGACGCCCTCTCGCCGTTTCAGATGGAGCAAACCGTTACTAGTCACCACACCGATTCGGTTCCACGAAGTTGAAAAGGTGAGCACGAAAGTGAATATTCTGCATGGTCGGAGGTGATCCATCATGAAAATCTTGAGCCAATTCCATGAGATATGTGATTATCAATGATAGAGCTGATGCATTGTTTGCTTCTTACCTCTGGCGTTAATCAGCATGCGCTTACCTGGTATTGCTCTTTGTAGCGGACGGACCATCATGCTGCTTTGAATTTCGTACCATGGAGTAGCAGTCATTTTCGAGATCTGCAAGACCATTGTGGTGGCCGTTGGTCACGGTCAAGATTGGATGAACAAGCAAGGTGGGTATGGTCTCTCGTTGCACATTGCATTTGGAGTGATTCGCCATTTGTATACGTGGAATCTTCCGATGTTGACGTGAAATGACCCTAGCGTGAGGCACCAGTGATGATTGAACTTGGTTATGATAACACGTGAATGCATAATTTCGCCCCTATCTGATTCGTACCTGTACCCATCCAATGGTTACGACAGTAGCTTTTGTATATTCAGCCGTATTTCCACAGAATTTCCGAGAGTGGACGTCGCCTGGAAATACCTCTGGTTTTAACTCCACGGAGGTAAGGAATATATTGCTGTTTTCCGTCCAATTGTACAAAATGGAACCATTCGATCTTCTGATAGATGTAATTCTGCATTGGTACGTTCCTGTATAGCTTTCTACAGGTTTTGCCTTCGAAACCGGTAGATCTGGAATCTCTGCCAGGTCAATGCTATTCACAAGAAGAGCTGAGTTATTATTCATTTTTGACGAATAGCACGAACGGTGGGTAATGTTTTGCCTTATGGTTTTCGTCGAGTTTCTGACTAACGAACATGTCATGGTAGGTTCTTGAACCGAAGCAATGTCATGTACGAATGATATTTGAAGATTGCTATGACAAGACATGAGTGCGTTCTTTCACCCCTATCTGATTGATATCGACAGCCATTTGGTGGTCACGACTTTGTCTTTTTCTATGCAGCCATACTTCCACGGAATTTCCGAGAAGCGATTCGGACTTCACCTGAAAAGGCTACTGGTGATATCCTCTCATGGAAAGGTGAGCTACTTTTTCTTCCACACTACCCAAAATTGCAGTTATACATTGGCAATTCGTCTGGAAAATGATGAACAATTGAAAGTGAGAGATAATGATTATATATCAAAAGGATACTGAAATTATCTACAGTTCCCTCGCGTGGTCGCCTTCGCGTTCGCTGTTTGATGTTTTTCTTTTGTTCACAGCCATTTATCACCTGGACCACATGGCAGTCTGGGTATCACCGTTTACGGTAAGACACTCACAGATGTGTTACGATTTTGTGGATTATACTGTCTTCATTTTCGCTTTGCCCTTATATACTTGGTCCTGGTGTGGATTATACTGTCTTCATTTTCGCTTTGCACTTATATACTTGGTCCTGGTTTTATATACTTACATTGGACGCATGTATATACATGTTTATTATGCCATTGTACCCCGCGTTGGGTTTACATGTTGAGCATGCCTCGTCAGTTGTACCGAACAGGGTACCCCGACCAGAATTTTGTTGATCCTGTCACCACTAAGGTCCAGTGTGCATCGGGCTCCGGTTTGTACTTGGTGTCCGCTTAGTTTCCTGTAGTTGAGCTGTACTATAATTTCTTTCCCTCAGCTCTCTGACGTTTTGTCTTTCTAAGTTGAGGGAGGAAATATGCCGGGGGTGAGAGACAGGCGACGCTATATGTCCTCAGCTTCTGAACTGCGTCGTAAAGCCACAATACTATCCAATAATCAGTGTCATGGCATTGTCATCATGAGGAACACTGTAATGCTTTGTATACTTCCTTGAGGGATACCATTCATCTGGATACATTTGAAGATAGGCAAGTAGCGTCAGGTGTGGAGACGTAACAAGGACCCGATGGGAAGTTAGGAATGTGGGTGTGGTCTCTCGTTACATATTTCATTTGGAGTGATTCGCTATTTGTAGACGTGGAATCCTCCGATGTTGCCGTGAAAAGACCCTAGCCTCAGGCACCTATGATGATTGAATTTGGTTATGATAACACGTGAATGCACAATTTCGCCCCTATCTGATTCGTACCTGCACCCATTTAATGGTTGAGACAGTAGCTTTTGTATATCCAGCCGTATTTCCACAGAATTTCCGAGGGTGAAGGTCGCCTGGAACTGCTTTTGGTGGTAACTTGATGGAGGTAAGGTATATTTTGCTGTTTCCCGTCTAATGATACCAATTGGAATTCTTAGGTCTTCTGATGGATGTAATCCTGGATTGTTACGTTCATGGAGGGTGAGAGGCAGGCGACGCTATATGGCTTCAGCTTCTAAGTGCGTCGTAAAGCAATCCTATGATTAGTGTTATATGGCATTATCGTAATGGGGAATACTGTAATGCTTATTATACTTCCTTGATGGATATCATTCGTCTGGGTACATTTGAAGATAGACAAGTAGCGTCATACGTGGAGACGTAACACGAGCTACTACGTAACGCGTAAGACGTAGCCAGCTGCCATCTCAAAGAACACGTACTAAAAGTGTCAGTTTGCATTCCATAATGCAGTACAAGTGCCTCACGAGATGGGATCTACGATTTCCTCGGCGCGGACCGAGAAAGTCCTGTGGAGTTAATACCTCAGCACGCTGCGAATTAGGTGGTTCCGAGTAATGCATTTGGAAAATGTTTCCCGAACGTTATACGCGGGCAACCTGTCAACGGTCGTATTATGATGTGGTTCTGTTACTTGCTACATGCTGCAATACGCTTGTGCGAATCGCTGCACACTGCGGAAGCTTGACCATGTATACCATAGACGGTGTATATTGACACATGGGCGTGATAATTCCTGCTCATGATCGAAATTGTCGAAGTGCTCTTGAAATCAGATAGCAATCTGGAATATTAAATATACCCGAGAAGCTGCGCGATGTATGCGCAATACGGTTTGAACTATTCCTAGGACATCTTCCGTATGCTACGAGGTTTAGTGGCCAAAGGGGATGGTACTACGATCCGTCTGCACTCTAGTTGGTTGCCAGTGTCTGGCTGTTTGTATTCCAGTCTGCCCGGTCCCGTGTAGAGCCGTGTAGGTCGGCCCCTCGCCGTTGCCCGTGATGACAACCATGATCCATTTTCTGACGGTGCCGTCCGCGTGGGCGGCCGCCACGTGGGCCCGAGTCGTGGTGGCTGTGCCACACTGCCGATATCGGTCAGGTTCTCTGACGGTGATGGCGTGCTGCACGGCCGCCGCCGCCCACCGGACGGCCGCAGGACGTCTACTCTGGCTCTGACGGCTACTGTCCACGTGCTGCTGGTGGTAGTGGCCTCGTCTGGTGTCCACTGACCGGTGTGTCTCCTTGTCGACAGACTGCCGCGGCGGCCACTGGTTCCCGGCGCTGACACGGTGAGGACTGACCACCGCCGACCTCCCCCTCTCCCTCCACACGGTACCTGTGATGAGCCAGTATTTGCTATCTGAGTCGACTGATTACCTCACACCTACCACCGAGATCTCTGACACATGTGGCCGTCTGTCTGACCTGTGGTGCCGCCACTGCTGTGTGACGGATGGTTGGTTCACAGACACCGGCACAGTCTGGATGTCCTCGTCACTCGACGGAAACCGCACTGACCTCCATATCTGACCAGATCCTATCCGCATGTGACCATGGAGAGGTGTCCCTTCTCTGCCTGCTGGATTTGAGCAAGTGCTTTGATGTGATAGATCACTCGAAACTCCTGTCAAAATTGAGTCTCCATAGCATCGATACTTCCTGGTTTTCAGCTTATCTTCAGAACCACACCCAGAGTGTCAGCCTTACTGACAGTCTGGGTGTCGTCCACAAATCTGCCCCGTTGCCCAACAGCATCGGCGTTTTTCAAGGATCATCTCTCGGACCTCTCCTCTACTGCGTCTTCGCCAACGACCTCAGCCTGTTCGCCGAAGGTGCAGTAGTTGTTCAATACGCTGACGACACCCAAATTTTGGTCAGTGGTAAGAAATCTCAAATTCAAAATGTTGTCACTCATATGGAAACAGTTCTGGCCTCCCTCGATATCTGGTTTCGAGCAAATGGACTGAAAATTAACGTAGCAAAGACACAGCTGATGATGTTGGGCAGCCCACAAAATCTGCGTGCCTTACCGGATGTCACAGTGAAATTTCGCGATCATCATCTACCCACCATTTCGGAATGCAAAAATCTCGGTATTATTTTCGATCGCTCTCTCAGCTGGGACTCGCACGTCTCAGAATTGACTCGGCGTTGTTTCGGAGTTCTGGGTGGTCTGTCGCATCTGAGGGGGCACCTTCCACCTGCCGTCATCTCCGCGCTGGTCAATGCTCTGATCTTCTCACAGATCCGCTACTGTATTTCTGTGTATGGTAACGGAGCCAAAAAGAACCTATCTCGCATTCAAAAAATTATAAATTACTCGGCTAAGGTAATTTTCGGCCGCAAAAAGTTTGACCACGTTTCGGATCTGCTGAGGAGGCTGGGCTGGCTCAGCGCGGAGAACCTGGCGAGTTATCACACCCTTCGCCTCATACACAAGGTGCGTCTCCTTGGTGAGCCGGAGTCACTGGCTCACGATCTCACCACCATGGCGGAGATTCGTGACCGGACCACCCGTCAAGACCACAACTTGTATGTCCCCCGGTCCCGCACCGAGATGGGGAAGAGACGGTTTCGTTCCAGAGCGCCACACATGTACAACTCACTGCCACCTGAGCTGACGCGACTTCCCGTGTCGATCTTTGGTCGCCACCTACGGGAATATATACGTGACGTGCCGCCCGCGCCGGACTGAAGAGTGCTCGACTTGCTGTTATTTTATATATTTTTGTTTGTTTGTTATAGTTTAACTTGTATTCTGTGATTTTGACCCTCTTTTTTTTTTTTTTTTTTAACCTTTTGTGCTGTGTTGTTTTATCTATTTGACGCGATGTCGTAATAGCCACAAGTCAATTGTGGATGACGTCAATAAAGTCTGTCTGTCTGTCTGTCTGATGACGTCTCGTGCCAGGAATGTGACGTCACACCCTTCGGACGGACCCTCAGGTGAGGTTCACACCATGGCAGACTTGTGCCCGTCAGAACTCTTCACGTGATGTCTGTACATGTTAGACTGTTGACGTTTCGGCTGAGACAAACCTTTAGCTGATGATGTTTGTGTATGATGACATGTTAGCAGTTGTTGTCTTCCCCTGACATCTGGTGTTTGTTGGCAGTTGACCATGGAATCTCATCGTGGAAGAAGTCACCCATTCCTTGAGCACGTGAGTGTTGGGATTGAGATAGTGCTGACGCGTTTGTTCTGGCTCTTGTTTCTCGTGTGCCATTTTGTATAGTTTCGACCTTGCCTCTAATTTCAAGTGATGTAGGTGCGGGAGTGAGTTGCCGACGCAGTGATTTGCTGTGTTTATTGGACTACCTTGCGCTGTGATGATCAACAAAGTACAGGGACTTAATACTGAACTCCCATGTTGATGTACTTACCTGACAAATGCCCTGGTGTAGTGGAGGCCCTATTGTTCTATGCCCCTCATCACGTTATGTCCCGAGTCACAGATGGCACCATGCGAGACGGCCCGTGATGTTTGGGTCAGCAGCATCAACTTGGGGTGGAAGGTTAGTAACTTTATCCTTCTTTTGAAAGGAAGGTGATGTGTGGCTGGTATCATGATGTCGGTACGGACTTAATTCTGAGCTAAAGTGATGACGATCCTAACTGAATGAAGTTCGTCATATAGCACCATACTGTTTGTTAGCGGTGCTGACTGCCCCGCCATCTGTCGACAGGCTTTGGACCAACACCGGCTTGGGAGACGAAGGTCACCGACGTCTCGGATAAGGAGCACTTCCGATTGAAACATGTTGCTTCAGGTGAGCTAACGTGAACTACCTTCTGTCTTCTTGCATCATGTTTTTCCATTTGGCTCCGGGGATTTTATTACTGGTGTGACATAGGAAAGGTGAACCATTTTCAGACATGGAAATGGTCTGGAAATGGTTCACCTGAAAATGGAAAATGGTTCTGAAAATGGTCCGAAAGTTTCAGACCCAAGGAATATTTGTGGCATGTTTCAGCTTGGTTTGGATGTTGCAATATCCGACATGAAGTGCTCACCAACATCATTGATGCGCCATAAAACCCCAATCACACAAGTGGTAAAATGGCTTCTTACCCATTCTTGGGAGACCACATTTCGTCTCGCAGGATCAGTTGAGAGCCGACAAGAAACACCCGATGTTATGTGCCGGACTTAATTCTGGCTCGGTACTGCAAAAGACGGTGACAGTCCAAATGCTGTCTTCTGGTCGGGTGTGCGCGTTACAGAGGATCCAATCGTTTACACACGTGGTGTGTCTTGTTCTGTCATATCACGGTGGTGCTGAGGTGACATACTAAACGCGTGACTTAATGCTGGTTCGATATTGTATTATGTTGTATTGGACACTGCTAGTTACTTACTTCATGGATTATGTAACACACGACACCTTTATCACCAGGTTGGCTGCCAGAGAAGTATCAACCGGCCAACCACTGGTGGATGAGCTCTGTTCGGCAAAGTACGTATCGTGTTCGTCTGCTAATTCATGTCCTGTACAGCTTTGCACGGAAGGTATCGAACCACATTTTCCTTTCATATCTTGCTGAATTCCCACACTACATGATGATAATACTCTTGATCAATGGTTAGAACAATCGGAATCTGGTGACGATTCTAGGGCGGACTGATGATGCATTATGTTTATTTGTATTGATGTGTGTGCTGCCTATGAACTGACCAAGGCTTCGTTCCTCCTCTGTGCAGTCAGGTCGTTGAAGCGTCGCGTTATCAGGAGTTTTCCAGATAACTCGCTCCCATCAAGCGTCAGATCTTGTACTCTTCACCGTCACGGTATGTGGAGGACAGCCTGGCTGACAAGTGGCCAACATGAAAGTTAATGTTTATGGATTCCGACGATTGTATGTGACGCGATATTGGAAACGATCGTGCATTGTGAATGTGTGGTTTTTTGTTGTATGTCATAACGTTGTAGTCGTGCGACGATGATGGACACTCGATGGTTCTGGCTGAACAGCAATGTAGATTCGCCGATAATGCTGCCTTCCTTCTGAATGTACTCATACGTGACAAGAACACCCACTCTTGCTTCAGTGTGTTAAATTCTTCTCAATTACAGGTGTGGTACTGCTATACATCAATAAGAAGACCCTTGGTTTTCATGCAGGTCAGTGATTTCTTGGAAAGTCAAGGATGGAAAGTCTAGATTTCAGCGTAGTTCGATCGTGCTTAAGACGTGATGTTTTCCAGTCGATCCTTCACTAGTCGCTTCGGTGGCTGTGAGTGAGAACTGTTATTGATCTGAGGACAAACGTGTGGAATCGTGTGACACTTGATTCATGGCGTTCTGATATCCCTGCTCCTGTTTCAGCTGTGAACTTCGTATGGTGGTTCCTTTACGGATGGATGCTTCATTGCCCATGTTCAGTAATGCTGTGAAATGCCTGCATACTGTGAGTCCTGTTTGTAAGCATAGTTGGTAATGAAAAGGACATGTTCGCTTGCTGACGACTATGATTATTAGGATTCACGCGTGACTTGCGATCCCGAAGCATTACAGCCTTGATGTCGTTCGAGTCGGACGAAGCTAAAATTATCATGTGTTGCCGATGACTGTATAGCCCTCTACATGTCCACCCTTGAGAACGGTATGGATCTATGATAGTTCATCTGATGTTAATACGATGTATTGGGGTCATAGTATACTATGGTAATGTATACATGGCTTGCCGACCACAATTATCCTGATGAACATTTTCTGTACTTTACCACCGTGACAGTTTCAAGCTCAACAGGTCTGATATAATTTCTTGTGGCTCTAAGGCCGTAGTAAAGCAGGCTAGCATTATTTTTCTTTGCTTTCAGGTCAGAACGGAGTGACGTTCAACACGTGCCTGAAGACTTTTATCTCATGGATGCCTCCAGTATTGCAAGGTAAGGCCGTCCACCCTGGCTGGTTACCCTGCCACATTGCTGCTTTGAGGCTTGATGACCACTGTCTACTGTTCGCGCTCCGACTGCCCGTGGAGACCACTGTAGCCCTGACCTGACCTCAGCCACACCCGAGGTCATCTGTCGATGGTCACGTGGTTAACGGTGACCTCCCGTCCACAGGTCACATCACGGTGATGACTGGGATAGATGGTGCTCGGCAGTGGTGTGTCCAACCAAAATGGTAATTTAAAAGCTTACCTGACGGTGAATGCCACGTGGATAGTCTTTCCTGCCGTGCCTAGTTTTACATTACCGCCGGAGTGATATCTCCGCCACTGCGGCTTCTGACTTTCCGCACTGACTGTCGGTGGCCTCGTCCACAGGTCATAGTGCGGTGATGACTGGAGCGGGGTACTGTTGGTTGGTAGCAGTGTGTGTAATGAATAAGGTAAAGGCCGAGCCGACCTGGCGGTCACTGCCGTGTGGATGGTCTCCCTGCCATACCTCGTGTTGTACTGCCGTTTTGGTGGTGAGTCTGCCACTACGCGTGATGACATTTAGCGAACGGGCGGACATACCTGCCCCCGGGCACTGCTGACTGTTCCCACCCTGATGCCATGGGCGCTGCATGACCGATGTAGTCGATGCGCCCCTAAACTCCAATAACCAACCAACCACCCTGATGCCACTCGAAGTCAGATGGTGTCAGTGTGTGGACGGCTGTTGTGGGACTGACACACCTCTTCTGTTGTCCAGACCGGCGGACCGTGTCAGGTCACCCGTGGTGTGACCTCTCCACGTCACACGCGGCAGGTGAGAGGGTCCCCGCGACCACAGCTTGGTACTCGGCCTCCTCAAGCGCTTCTGATGTAGCGGGTGGTGATAGTCCTACTTGTGGTGTGACCAGTGATGAACATCAAGAGCCAATCCAATGAGATTTGTGATTATCAATGATAGACCTGATGCATAGTTAGAAGTTGTGGATGTGACAGTCACTCTGCACATGTTTATCCAATGTTAACTTTTGCAGTCGACGGGTGCTACGTGCCTCCTCGACCCGTACGTCGTGCATCTTGCAACGTCGTGCGCAGTCAGTACTCACCGTCTCCGAGCCGTTGGGAGTTGACTTCGGACACTAGAGGTGAGGAACTGTCCTGTTGGCGGACTACAATTGCTAAGCTTTCATGATGACCACACACATTTACCTACATTCTCTGAGATGTCGTGATTAACCTTCACTGCCTGATGGTATGACGTTCGTGTATGTTGAGTTCCACCGTGACGTTGTATTGAACCACCCGTCTTCCTACAGGTGCGAGTTGATCCCGACCTGTGTGGAGAGATGTCGTGATTAACCTTCACTGCCTGATGGTATGACGTTCGTGTATGTTGAGTTCCCCCGTGACGCTGTAGTGAACCACCGATCTCCCTACAGGTGCGAGCGAGCCCGGCCTGCGTGGAGAGATGTCGTGATTAACCTTCACTGCCTGATGGTATGACGTTCGTGTATGTTGAGTTCCCCCGTGACGCTGTAGTGAACCACCGATCTCCCTACAGGTGCGAGCGAGCCCGGCCTGTGTGGAGAGATGTCGTGATTAACCTTCACTGCCTGATTGTATGACGTTCGTGTATGTTGAGTTCCACCGTGACGTTGTAGTGAACCACCGATCTCCCTACAGGTGCGAGCGAGCCCGGCCTGCGTGGAGAGATGGCCTGTGTGGAGACATGGGAGATAATGTACATTGATGTGAGTACATGTGATGTTAGCAAATCAACGGGCCAAGGACCCGTGCTGATTTCTGGAGAGGTGAATTTTCTTGATTTTTCTTCCTCCTTTGTCGGCTGACTGACGGGGGAACTTGTATCAATAGTCAACGCTAGGCACCCTACCGTTTGCACCTGGCCTATTTTTCGTTGCGTGTTGAAGGTGCATTGACTCTCGTCGAAAGGGAACAGTATAGATTCTGACTAGCCACGTCGGTAGGGTGTTCAACCTCCTGTTAATCTGCATGCCTTGCATTGGGTATAAGGTTCCGGATTTTATATGTTGGTCTTTTCTTGTGTTTTATTCTTTTGGTTTCAATTCTTGAATGACACCAGTTTTGATACATGTCTTTCATTGTGTATAACGTTAGGTATTTCACATGTGTATCTTTTGTTCTGTGTTATTCTTTTTGTTTTAATTCTTGAATGGCAACTGTTTCTATACTACATGATGAGAATACTCTTGATCAATGGTTAGAACAATCGGAATCTCATGACGATTCTAGGGCGGACTGATGAAGTTTTGGGTTGTTTCTTTTATCCTGGGACTACCTCCGAGTTGACCAGGGTGTTTGATCTGCCTCTTTTCAGTCATCTGGACTCTACAGTATCGCATTGTCCCGAGTTCCGCACGTGGTCTGTTGTCAAGAAGCACCGAGGGTTACAGGAATCGCGATCCTCTAGTCGACTGACTTGTGGGTAAGTTCGTTGTGCTTTCTTTGTTTTGTATTCGTCGGGTTATTCTCGACGCCCTTTATGCACGATCGCGGTGAACGGCACCTCCCACACTTCCACTGTTTACCGAACTGCCCCCAGTGTTGCGAATGTTGAACCCGGGACTTTTGATACCCAAAGCTCAAGACGTTAACTACTCAGCCTTACCGGCATACTGTGCTTTGTGGAATGGGGAGCAAATGTTGGATCAGCTTGCTAACCTGGATGTCGTAGTCGCTTTTTAGGGGTGAAAAGCCACGTGCGACAACGAAAATACAAAAGCCCCTCAGGGATGATGCATTCACCAAGCCATGAGTTTAAATGCCGGTGGTGTTCCCAATGAACAAGCCGTGATGGCGTTCTTAGCCTTCGCGGTTATAATTTTGGGAAACATGGATGACCTCTGTTAAAACCCGCCTTACTGTACCTATCAGTCTGGTGGATCCTGACATTGGGTACACACACGTTGGAAGGCTTGATTAACGTTAGGATTTCCTGTCCAGGGAACTGGACACTTTCTATGTCTAAACGTACTGCGTGAACGGAAGATCTTTGAGCTTCGTTCGTGCCTGCCCAGTAAAGAAGGGATGGTGTTCGGATAATTCCCATTGCATAGTGTTCGGAGAAGTCCTGAGCTACAGCTTTGAGGTGTCCTGTGTGTTGGGGTCATGCTTCGTCACAAGATTGTCCGAATAGATCCTACGACGCCGTGTTGCTGTTCATATGTGGTGCTGACCGGCCTGTCATCTGTCGACAGATATACGTGGCCCGCAATGGTATCCATCGAAGATGCGATATTGGACCGCCGTGGCTCCTGAAGAACAGATGGCTCGAATATTCAATAATGGAACGTTCCCTGGAACTTGGGAACCCTCCGTTTCGAAGTTTTCGCTGTGGTGAGAAAATAGTGAAGTGTACCAAATTGTACCTTGTTTTGGTAATCGCAATAAAAGCATGTTTCGAGCATGTTTTGACTGGATATGGAGATGCCAGTTGACGACATGAAATCGTCCCAGATGGCTTCTTACCCATTCTTGGGAGACTACATCTTGTCTCACCAGGATCAGTTGAGAGCCAACAGGAACACCCGATGTTACCTACCGAACCTTGTGTTGGGTCGGTGTTGCAAAAGACGGGGACAGCTGAAATATGTATCCTCGTTGGCCGTGCTTTCCGCAGATGATTCGATCGTTGTTCGTGCGGCTCATCTACCGGGAACCTGCACAGTAACGGGGGGAGTATTACTAGATGCTGTAGGCTGCCTGTTAATTTGCTCAGATTGACCAAAGATATTAGTAGGAAGGAAAATTTGCTCATCTGGTCGCTTGCCCATCATCCACTGGAGCATCGACACGACCATAGCGGGTGCTGGTGCTAAGGGTATCTGATATCTGTTCTCACGGTATCTGATAATGTTCTTGTGTAGATTACTTTTCGTCCCGTAGCGCCGTATTTTATTTTTACATTCCGTATTTGCATATCGTCTTCGGTAATATGGCATCCTTCGCGCCCAAAGTGGATTACCCGGTTTCCTTGATTTTGCTTTTCAATGGCTGGATTCCCTACTGCTGATATGGACATTGCGAGGATGTATCTTGCTGGGTGGCGGCGTCGTCACTAGTGGTCTCTAGATAACATAATTATATAATCAATTAGATAAAAATGAAGAACATTATTAGATATTCGTCACAGTATTTGGTATTGGAGATTATGGTAATTGTAGTTGGAATATGGGGCATTTTCCTACGGTGAAATTATAGTTATATCCATATGCAGGCTACTTAGTCAATAATGATGCTGCATTAACCGGCTGACCTGCCCGGTAGCTCAGTTGGTTAGAGCGCTGGCCTGTGCTGGTCTCCCCAGTCTTGGCAACACAGGTTTCGAGTCGCTTCGCGCGCTCGCGTTTAGGCCATGGGCGGGAGTGTCAGTTGGCAGCTTGCCCGATACGGCCGGGGACGAGCTACTGGGCGGCCGTGTTAGTGCATTGACGGTACGTGAAAATTTTCACCGAAAAAAAAAACACCGATATAACTAACAGCCTGCGGAATTTCACAGAGACGCCGATGGACGAAACATTGCGCTGCGATCTTAAACTACATTAGGAAATACACACATCGGACCCTTCGAATCTTCGATGATTCGTTGATCCGCGGAAATGTACTCCACAAATGTAGGTAACTAAGCTACTCCTGGGTTAAAAGCACTGGCGTCTCCAGATTGCGTTGTAAAGAAGGAACACCCAACTGGTCTTCGGAACATGTAACCAGTGCTCGTCTAAGTTCGGTAGCCGTCACAGTGGTTCAATAGCCAGTGTGCTACAACAAAGATTACGTACAGTTCATGTAGGTATCCGAATACATTCCGTCAGGGAAGGTGGAAAGGGGAGGAATTATGTATTTTTATTTATCCTAGCATCCCACGGGGACACGATGCGAAGCATCCTATTGTGTCGGGCATTTTCAACGCGTAAGATACAGCAGAAACGCGGGAAGCGTCGAGATTGCGCGATATGGGCGTGCAATTGCACAAACGTTCTCGTGGTGACGGCCTTATTGACCGAAGCGCGCGAAGTTGGGAATTGTTCCATTTTAGGGGACTAATTCTGGTGAATCTTTAGCCGTCAAAACTAAATGACGAGGAGACCTTTGGACAGAGAACTTCTTGAAATTCGCGAGTTCTTGAATAGATGTATCGCCAGTGTCGGGCACGGATGGTGATTGCCTTTGTCTATTACAACATGCGATTTATTTGTTCTGCCCTTATCCAGACAGCATATGTATCGATCCGGTAGTCACGGAAGGACCTTTTTCTACCCAGCTGTTTCCACGGACCACATGAGAGGTTTCACTCAGGGGGACAAGTAGCGAGTACTGATAGAACAGTAAGGTTTTGTTTTGATGAGAACAAATTCCCACCAAAATATTTCCTAAGATGCAGTCTTGGCAAATTTCCCAAGGTCAGTGAGGAGGTCTAACTTTGACGACGTATCACTCCGAGGTCAAGGGAGCCATTTCGTTGAACTTTTTGTGGTTGAATTGGGATGAACCAAGGAACAAGTAGGCTATGTCGGATTTCGGGTTTTCAATTTACCAGGTCACCTGACGTCGTGACCTATCTTTTACGGCGTGACCTTTACCTTTTGGATGCTGAAAGTGTACCTCGTCTGATCACGATTTGAGCCCCATGCAGGCCATTTGAAATAAATAAAAACATGGGGTTCGACGTGCAAAAAGTACTTTTGAGCAGGGATGCGGAGCCGGGAATATTTTCGACGGCTCCGGCTCCGGCTCCGGGAAAAGTGTACCGGCTACGGCGGCTCCGGCTCCGGCTCCGGCTCGGAGAAAAATGTTCCGGCTCCTGCGGCTCCTACTCCGCATCCCTGCTTTTGGGCATCGCAATGCCGACACGACACGCTGGTTGGTCCCCCTGTCCGTCGATAGCTTCGCATCTATTTGGCATACGGTTTAGAAATGGTCCAGAGTGGCTCCCGACGACGAAACCTGTCGGTTGGTGCCTGTTATACTGCCATCATTTCATAAGGTGACATTGACATTAGGTGTTCAAGATCACAGGTGCCTATTGACATATGCATATACCTATCGATAGAACAACACGACAACATCGCACCAACATATCACTTCAACACCTTGACATGGTTGCCAGTCTTGTGTTCTGAGAGGACGTGGATCCGCATTATTTTCTGACTCACAGGGCAGAACCTGTGATGCTATCTTGTTCCCTTGATCAGCACGGCTTTGGTGAAGCGGCCATTCAGCTCCTGCTCAGCCTTCTGCACTTCCTCTTTTGTGAAATATAAAAACAGACGAAATAGAGGCCCACGTGCCCTCGCTGTCTGGACGTTCTCATGGTGCGACACGTGCTCTTCTCGTGCAAACACTTCTCAAGGGAGCGAAGGTTATCTTTCGGAAATGAGGTCGGATATTTAACATATCGCGACATTCTAGCAGATGACCCGAACATAGTTAATTCTGGCAATATATTCAGGTACCTGCTAGTGGGAAAATTTTAGTCCATATACTCACCTTAGTAACACAATAGGACTTTAACATTATAAATCAAAGTTATGGGCGCTAATGATCACAATTTATGGTCGAAGCGCCCCAAAACCCAAACAACTAACTCATGATCAGTGAGTAGCTTGTAGGTCTTGCTTGTACGAAAAAGTTCATGTGAATGACCCAATCATGATGTTACCATTTTGAAGTCTCCATGTTATGGTTAGTCTTCACAAAGGTGGCCGCGGTAGCTCAGCTGGTAGAGCATCGGACTCCTGATCACGAGATTGTGGATTCGAATCTCACAACCGAGGGCATTAACCGAGTCCACTCGCGGCTAGTCGGCGTGAGAGGTTAGCAACGTTACATAACCCAGCAGTGGAATGCATGTTCTTGGTGTTCATCAAGCTGCGTTTCCTCATGCATATCAGAAATTTCGGTTGTCAGCATTTGAATGCTTGAAATCGACACTTGCCCGCCACAAGTCAATGGTGCAGATGCGTATGGTCTTGTGAAATTCACCCGTCTGGTGCGCATTCACCTGATCAAGGGCGGGACATATCCAAGGGTGGTTTACGCGCGGTAGTCCCGAAAACACTACTGACCAAGGAATATTTATGACTATAATAGCCATCAAACCTGACCTGAAGAGTTCTTGCAGGCGAGTACTGTAATATGACTAGCGAGCCTGACCTGAAGTGTTCCCACAGGCGAGCACTGTAATATAACTAGTGACCCTGACCTGAAATGTTTTCACAGGCGAGTACTGTAATATGACTAGCGAGCCTGACCTGAAGTGTTACAACAGGCGAGTACTTTAATATGACCAGCGGGCCTGACCTGAAGTGTTCCCACAGGAGAGTACTGTAATATGCCTAGCGAGCCTGAACTGAAGTGTTACCACAGGCGAGCACTGTAATAGTACTAGTGGGCCTGACCTGAAGTGTTCCCACAGGCGAGCACTGTAATAGTACTAGTGGGCCTGACCTGAAGTGTTCCCACAGGCGCGGCTTCCGTGAGCCGCGTCTGCTGGTGGTGACGGACCCGCGCATGGACGCCCAGCCCATCTCCGAGGCGTCCTACGTCAACATACCCGTGATCGCCTTCTGCAACACGGACTCGCCGTCGCGCTACGTCGACATCGCCATCCCCTGCAACAACAAGGGCTACCACAGCATTGGCCTCATGTGGTGGATGTTGGCGCGCGAGGTACGCAGCGAGCTGAGGCGACTCGGGATGTGGAGGATCAGTCCAGCACTGGTATGGTCAGAACGCTTGTGCCGCGTGCCAGCTTCCTGTGTGCATGCTTCTGTGTCACGGGCAAAACACTTGTCCATTCGCCACTCCCTCTGGCCATGCATGAGCCTTTGGGCGCCAGGTTCCTCCGGGAACTTGATGGACTATATTGCAGTGTGTCCCTTAGGAAGCAGTCTTGTTGTGATAAACTCGACTGTGCCGAACACTGAGGACGACATTGGTTGTCATCTTCTAGTTGACCTGTGTTTTTACACCGCGCCGGGTGTGCCCTGCAGCGCCAGTGGTATGGCGGACGTGTCATGTGATGACCTGACGTCTCGTGTGATGACCTGACGTGTCATGTGATGACCTGACATGTCGTGTGATGACCTGACGTGTCGTGTGATGACCTGACGTCTCGTGTGATGACCTGACGTGTCGTGTGATGACCTGACGTCTCGTGTGATGACCTGACGTGTCGTGTGATGACCTGACGTCTCGTGTGATGACCTGACGTCTCGTGTGATGACCTGACGTGTCGTGTGATGACCTGACGTGTCGTGTGATGACCTGACGTCTCGTGTGATGACCTGACGTGTCGTCCGACCGCCAGGTGCTGCGTCTGCGCGGCACGATCGGCCGCAAGCGCGAGTGGGAGGTGATGCCCGACCTGTTCTTCTACCGCGACCCGGAGGAGATCGAGAAGGAGGAGCAGCAGAAGCGTGAGGCGGCCGCTGAGGAGGCGGCCGCCGCTGCCACAGCGGCTGCGGCTGCTGCGGCGGCCGCTGTGCTGCCGCCGGCCGTGGAGGACGTGGTGCCGGCGGCGGCCGACTTCGGCACGGTGCCGGCCGGCTCTGCAGTGGCTCCGGCCGCCGCCAGCGACTGGACCGAGGACTGGTCGGCGACCGCCGCCGCCACTGGCGACTGGGCCGCCGCCGCGCCCGACCAGAGCTGGACCTGAGCGGCTCTCAGGTGGGTCGGCGCGACACACCGCATTGTGTGTGGGACTACAGACAGGAGCGTCGTCGAGGCCTTACGTGACTGCGAACATGTGAACAGTAGGGTGTGACGTACTCGTGATGTTTGTCACGGGGCAAAATGCCAGGGTGGGTTTTTTTCGGGGGCGATGATAAAAAGCGACTTGGAGAAAAAAAGAAACTAAAAGGGACTTGGGGCTTTCTCTCACTTCCGGAATGCTCCCCCATTCACTTCCATGGCAAACTATGGCCATCTATGCACATGTTTTTTTTTGTATCTCAGCTTGTAGCGGACGTACAAAGACGAGACGAGTACCATTGTATTGCTCATGCTGAGAACTTCCTTCTCACCAATCCATTGATACCTATTTTTATTACCTGGGTTCACTAGGTCGCCGTCGAAGGTCAGATCACATCTCACTCAACACCGGAAAAGGTCATTCAGAGACCATAATCATGTATCGCAGAACTAATTCACTGAACACTTCACTTGACAATGACGAAAATGAAATGTACTCCTGCTGATACCGATGATTATTTGGATTCACGCCTGACACCTGTTTCCCTACATGTTCCCGCTCCGTTGGCATTCTAACCTGACAGTGTTCTAATTTGTTTGCAGGTATCACCGACGGCATTACCATCATCCTCACGTCTACCTGTGTCCGCGGTAGGTGTACTATGGCAAGGGTTCAGGTGGTGATATCTCGTGGTAGTGTTTTGATAGTGCACTGACTAGGACAATACAGCTGATGAACATTTACTCTCCTGTACTACCGTGACAGTTTCAAGCTCAACAGGTCTGAGACAAGTTTCCAGAGCTATGAAAGTATATGTGTTGTTGCTGTAGTCTAACATGTGTGTTCTTTCCCAGACCAGAATGAAGTGCTGTTCAGTGGGCGCAAAATGACCCTAGATGTCGACGTGCCCCTAAACTCTCCAAACCACCACCACCAAGTGCTGTTCAGCATGTCTGACCATTTCCATCTCATGGATGCCTCCAGGACTACAAGGTAAGGCCGTCCACCCTGGCTGGTTACCCTGCCACATTGCTGCTTTGAGGTTTGATGACCACTGTCTACTGTTCGCGCTCCGACTGCCCGTGGAGACCACTGTAGCCCTGACCTGACCTCACCCACACCCGAGGTCATCTGTCAGTGGTCACGTGGTTGACGGTGACCTCCCGTCCACAGGTCACATCACGATGATGACTGGGATAGATGCTGTTCTGCAGCGGTGTATCCAACGAAAAAGGTAATTGATAAGCTTACCTGACGGTGAATGCGACGTGGATGCCATACCTCGTTTTGCATGACCGCTTGAATCGTATCTCCGCCACTTTCCGCACTGATGTCACTATGAGGCAGATTGTGCGAATACACGAGGCAGGTATGTTTTTGACATGTGAGTGATAGGACAGAATATCAATAAACTAACTCCCAGGACAGTGCTGCATTATTGTGATGCGTTCAGCGTACATGTTTCGGGTCTATTTAGGAGTGTCTTGAAGTGTTTTTAGTCGTCCATTCGCCACCCCCATTGGCTCAGCACGGTCTTTGGGTACCAGGTTCCTCCGGGAGCATTGTGGACTACATTGCAGTGTGTCCCTTAGGAAGCAGTCCTGTCGTGATAGACTCGACTGTGCCGAACACTGAGGACGACATTTATACATTTCCCATACATCTGGTGCATTTTCTTTCGTTGCCTTGTCTGCAGCCCAGCAACGATCGATTTCCCCGATGATGACTCGTTACTTGTTCATGGCAAGTGTTCGCATTTATCAAGCAAGTGCATCTTCAAATAACATGTGTATGCGTAGTTGAGTACCCAAAAAGCTAGCTGGTAGCTGTCTACTCTTCGCCTTCCATCAGCCCATGGAGACCACTGGAGATTACACGTGACCTCAGTTACACCCTACACCATCCATCGGTGGTCTCGTGGCTGACTGGCATCCTGCCCGCAGGTTATAGCACGGCGGCGACTAAGACAATGGCTGTTTGGCAACAGGATATTCTGCAACCAAGAAGGTAAATGCCGAGCCTACCTGGCTGTCACTGCCGTGTGGATGGTCTCCCTGCCATACCTCGTGTTGTACTGCCGTTTGGGTGGTGACTCCGCCACTACGCGTGATGATATTTAGCGAACGGGCGGACATACCTGCCCCCGGGCACTGCTGACTGTTCCCACCCTGATGCCACTCGAAGTCAGATGGTGTGAGTGTGTGGACGGCTGCTGTGGGACTGACACACCTCGTCTGTTGTCCAGACCGGCGGACCGTGTCAGGTCAACTGTGGTGTGACCTCTCCACGTCACACGCGGCAGGTGAGAGGGTCCCCGCGACCACAGCTTGGTACACAGCCTCCTCAAACAGTTCTGATGACAATATCCTGCAATTTTGACGCTCTGCTCTGGAGATGACACGATGTGGCTGAATGATGTTGGGTCGAGATGCCCTCCACTGACAGCCTCAGCCTTCTCTGACGCCCTCTCGCCGTTTCAGATGGAGCAAACCGTTACTAGTCACCACACCGATTCGGTTCCACGAAGTTGAAAAAGGTGAGCACGAAAGTGAATATTTGCTATTCTGCATGGTAAGAAGCAATCCATGATGAAAATCTTTAGCCAATTCCATGAGATATGTGATTATCAATGATAGAGCTGATGCATTGTTTGCTTCTTACATCTGGCATACAATCAGCATGCGCTTACCTGGTATTGCTCTTTGCAGCAGACGAACCATCATGCTGCTTTGAATTTCGTACCATGGAGTAGCAGTCACTTTAGAGATCTGCAAGACCATTGTGGTGGCCGTTGGTCACGGTCAAGATTGGATGAACAAGCAAGGTGGGTATGGTCTCTCGTTACATAATTCATTTGGAGTGATTCGCTATTTGTAGACGTGGAATCCTCCGATGTTGCCGTGAAATGACCCTAGCATCAGGCACCAATGATGATTGAACTTGGTTATGATAACACGTGAATGCATAATTTCGCCCCTATCTGATTCATACCTGTACCCATTGAATGGTTGAGACAGTACCTTTTGTATATCCAGCCGTATTTCCACAGAATTTCCGAGGGTGAACGTCGCCTGGAACTGCTTTTGGTGGTAAGTTGATGGATGTAAGGTATATTTTGTTGTTTTATAGTTTCCCGTCTAATTATACCGATTGGAATTCTTGGTCTTCTGATGGATGTATTCCTGGATTGCTACGTTCATGGATAACTTTCTCCGGGTTTTCCGTTCGGAACCGGTAGATCTCGAATCTCTCCCAGGTCAATGCTATTCAAAATCAGAGGAGATAGTTTTTTGTCAGGAAAACTATCAGGGAAAACAACGTTTTCCCTGATAGTTTTCGTTCAGGTTGACTAACTAACATGCCATGTTAGGTTCTTGACTCAGTAATATCATGTACGAATGATGATTGAATATTGCTATGGCAACAAGTGAGTGCATTCTTTCACCCCTATCTCCAATCTCCAATCCAATCTCCAATCTAAACTCCAATCCAATCTTTCACCCCTATCTGATTCATACCCACAGCCATTTAGTAGTCACTACATTGTCATTTTCTATGCAGCCATACTTCCACGGAATTTTAGAGAAGCGACTCGTATTTCACCTGAAAAGGCTGGTGATGACATCCTCTCACAGAAATGTGAGCTACTTTTTCTTCCACACTGCCCAAAATTGCAGTTATACATTGGCAATTCGTCTGGAAAATGATGAACAATTGAAAGTGACAGATAATGATTATATATCAAAAGGATACTGAAATTATCTACAGTTCCCTCGCGTGGTCGCCTTCGCGTTCGCTGTTTGACGTTTTTCTTTTGTTCACAGCCATCTATCACCTGGACCACATGGCAGTCTGGGTATCACCGTTTACGGTAAGACACTTACCGATGTGTTACGATTTTGTGGATTGTACTGTCTATATTTTCGCTTTGCCCCCAAATGGTCCTGGTTTTATATACTTACATTGGACGCATGTATATACATGTATATTATGCCATTGTACCCAGCGTTGGGTTTACATGTTGAATATGCCTGGTCAGTGGTACCGAACAGGATAGCCCGGCCAGAATTTTGTTGATCCTGTCACCACTAAGGTCCAGTGCGCATCGGGCTCGGTTTTGTACTTGGTTTCCGTTTAGTTTGCTGTAGTGGGGTGATACTATAATTCCTTTGGATCCGCTCTCCTTTACATTTTGCCTTTCTAAGTCGATGAAGCGAAATATGCCTCGGGTGAGAGGCAGGCGACGCTATATGACTTCAGCGTCTGAGTGCCTCGTAAAGCAATCCAATGATTAGTGCTATATGGCATTATCGTCATGGGGAACACTGTAATGCTTATTATACTTCCTTGAGGGATACCATTCGTCTGGGTACATTTTAAGATAGACAAGTAGCGTCATACGTGGAGACGTAACACGGGACCCGTTCATTGCTTCACTGATGTTTGCTTGCGCTTGCTCGTTCTCTTTCACTGTTTAACTGGCATCTGTCCGTATTCTGAATGCTCGTGTACTACTGTTGGCACCAATCATCCTAAGCCATCAATGTAACATTGTTATGGGCGTTGCATGACCGAAGCAGTCGATGTGCCCCTAAACCCAAATAACCAACCAACACGAGACCCGATGGGAAGTTAGGACTGCTCGCACATCACCAAATATGGTGATTACACAGCTCCCGGAGTATTTCCTGTTGCCACATCATATCATAGGCAGCTGCCATCTGAAAGAGCACGTACTAAAAGTGTCAGTTTTGCATTCCATTATACCGTACAAGTGCCTCGCGAGATGGGATTTACTACTTCCTCGGCGCCGACCGAGAAAGTCTTGTCGAGTTAATATCTCAGCACGTTGCGAATTAGGTGGTTCCGAGTAATGCATTTGGAAAATGTTTCCCGAACGTTATACGCGGGCAACCTGTCAACGCTCGTATTATGATGTGGCCCTGTTACTTGTTACATGCTGGAATACGCTTTTGCGAATCGCTGCACTCTGCGGAAGCTTGACCATGTACACCATAGACGGTGTATATTGACACATGGGCGTGATAATTCCTGCTCATGATCGAATTTGTCGAAGTGCTCTTGAAATCAGATAGCAATCGGGAATATTCAATATACCCGAGAAGCTGCGCGATGTATGCGCAATGCGGTTTTTACTATTCCTAGGACATCTTCCGTATGCTACGAGGTTTAGTGGCCAAAGGGGATGGTACTACGATCCGTCTGCACTCTAGTTGGTTCCCAGTGTCGGGCTGTTTGTATTCCAGTCTGCCCGGTCCCGTGTAGAGCCGTGTAGGCCGGCCCCTCGCCGTTGCCCGTGATGACAACCATGATCCATTTTCTGACGGTGCCGTCCGCGTGGGCGGCCGCCAGGTGGGCCCGAGTCGTGGCGGCTGTGCCACACTGCCGATATCGGTCAGGTTCTCTGACGGTGATGGCGTGCTGCACGGCCGCCGCCGCCCACCGGACGGCCGCAGGACGTCTACTCTGGCTCTGACGGCTACTGTCGACGTGCTGCTGGTGGTAGTGGCCTCGTCTGGTGTCCACTGACCGGTGTGTCTCCTTGTCGACAGACTGCCGCGGCGGCCACTGGTTCCCGGCGCTGACACGGTGAGGACTGACCACCGCCGACCTCCCCCTCTCCCTCCACACGGTACCTGTGATGAGCCAGTATTTGCTATCTGAGTCGACTGATTACCTCACACCTACCACCGAGATCTCTGACACATGTGGCCGTCTGTCTGACCTGTGGTGCCGCCACTGCTGTGTGACGGATGGTTGGTCCACAGACACCGGCACAGTCTGGATGACGTCTCGTGCCAGGAATGTGACGTCACACCCTTCGGACGGACCCTCAGGTGAGGTTCACACCATGGCAGACCTGTGCCCGTCAGAACTCTTCACGTGATGTCTGTACATGTTAGACTGTTGACGTTTCGGCTGAGACAAACCTTTAGCTGATGTTTGTGTTTGATGACATGTTGGTAGTTGTTGTCTTCCCCTGACATCTGGTGTTTGTTGGCAGTTGACCATGGAATCTCATCGTGGAAGAAGTCACCTATTCCTTGAGCACGTGAGTGTTGGGATTGGCGATAGTGCTGATGCGTTTGTTCTCGCTCTTGTTTCTTGTGTGCCATTTTGTATAGTTTCGACCCTGCCTCTAATTTCAAGTGATGTAGGTGCGGCAGTGAGTTGCCGACGCAGTGATTTGCTGTGTTTATGGTGCCACCTTTCGCTGTGATGATCAACAAAGTACAGGGACTTAATACTGAACTCCCATGTTGATGTACTTACCTGACAAATGCCCTGGTGTAGTGGAGGCCCTATTGTTCTATGTCCCTCATCACGTTATGTCCCGCGTCACAGATGGCACCATGCGAGACGGCCCGTGATGTTTGGGTCAGCAGCAACAACTTGTGGTGGAAGGTTAGTAACTTTATCATTCTTTTGAAAGTAAGGTGATGTGTGGCTGGTATCATGATGTCGGTACGGACTTAATTCTGAGCTAAAGTGATGACGATCCTAACTGAATGAAGTTCGTCATATAGCACCATACTGTTTGTTAGCGGTGCTGACTGCCCCGCCATCTGTCGACAGGTTTTGGACCAACACCAGCTTGGGATACGAAGGTCACCGACGTCACGGATAAGGGGCACTTCCGATTGAAACATGTTACTTGAGGTGAGCTAACGTGAATTACCTTCTGTCTTCTTGCATCGTCATGTTTTTGCATTTGGCTCCTGGGATTTTATTACTGGTGTGAGATGGGAAAGGTGAACCATTTTCAGACATGATAATCCCAAGGAATATCTGTGGCATGTTTCAGCTTGGTTTGGATATTGCAATATCCGACATGAAGTGGTCACTAACATCTTTGATGTGCCATAAAACCCCAATCACACAAGTGGTAAAATGGCTTCTTACCCATTCTTGGGAGACCACATTTCGTCTCGCAGGATCAGTTGAGAGCCGACAATAAACACCGGATGTTATGTGCCGGACTTAATTCTGGTTCGGTACTGCAACAAGACGGTGACAGTCCAAATGTTGTCTTCTGGTCGGGTGTGCGCGTTACAGAGGATCCAATCGTTTACACACGTGGTGTGTCTTGTTCTGTCATATCACGGTGGTGCTGATGTGACATACTAAACGCGTGACTTAATGCTGGTTCGATATTGTATTATGTTGTATTGGACACTGCTTGTTGCTTGCTTGATGGATTATGTAACACACGACACCTTTATCACCAGGTTGGCTGCCAGAGAAGTATCAACCGGCCAACCACTGGTGGATGAGCTCTGTTCGGCAAAGTACGTAACGTGTTCGTCTGCTAATTCATGTCCTGTACGGCTTTGCACGGAAGGTATCGAACCTCATTTTCCTTTCATATCTTGGCGAATTCCCACACTACATGATGACAATACTCTTGATCAATGGTTAGAACAATCGGAATCTGGTGACGATTCTAGGGCGGACTGATGATGCATTATGTATATTTGTATTGATGTGTGTGCTGCCTATGAACTGACCAAGGCTTCGTTCTCCCTCTGTGCAGTCAGGTCGTTGAAGCGTCGCGTTATCAGGAGTTTTCCAGATAACTCGCTCCCATCAAGCGTCAGATCTTGTCCTCTTCACCGTCACGGTATGTGGAGGGCAGCCTGGCTGACAAGTGGCCAACATGAAAGTTAATGTTTATGGATTCCGACGATTGTATGTAACGCGATGTTCGAAACGATCGTGCATTGTGAATGTGTGGCTTTTTGTTGTATGCCATAACATTATAGTCGTGCGACAATGATGGACACTCGATGGTTTTGGCTGAACAACAATGTAGATTCGCCGATAATGCTGCCTTCCTTCTGAAAGTTCTCATACGTGACAAGAACACCCACTCTTGCTTCAGTGTGTTAAATTCTTCTCAATTACAGGTGTGGTACTGCTATACATCAATCAGAAGACCCGTGGTTTTCATGCAGGTCAGTGATTTCTTGGAAAGTCAAGGATGGAAAGTCTAAATTTCAGCGTAGTTCGATCGTGCTTAAGACGTGATGTTTTCCAGTCGATCCTTCACTAGTCGCTTCGGCGGGTGTGAGTGAGAACCGTTATTCATCTGAGGAGAAACGTGTGCAATCGTGTGACACTTTAGTCATGGCGTTCTGATATCCCTGCTTCTGTTTCAGACGTGGACTTCGTATGTTGGTTTCGTTACGGATGGATGCTTCATTGCTCATGGTCAGTAATGCTATAAAATGCTTGCATGCAGGGAGTCCTATTTGCAAAGATGATTGATGATGAAAACAGGGGCATGTACCGTTGCTGAAGACTGTGATTATTAGTGCCACTTTTCGCTGTGATGATCAACAAAGTACAGGGACTTAATACTGAACTCCCATGTTGATGTACTTACCTGACAAATGCCCTGGTGTAGCGGAGGCCCTATTGTTCTATCTCCCTGACCACGTTATGTCCCGCGTCACAGATGGCACCATGCGAGACGGCCCGTGATGTTTGGGTCAGCAGCAACAACTTGGGGTGGAAGGTTAGTAACTTTATCATTCTTTTGAAAGTAAGGTGATGTGTGGCTGGTATCATGATGTCGGTACGGACTTAATTCTGAGCTAAAGTGATGACGATCCTAACTGAATGAAGTTCGTCATATAGCACCATACTGTTTGTTAGCGGTGCTGACTGCCCCGCCATCTGTCGACAGGTTTTGGACCAACACCAGCTTGGGAGACGAAGGTCACCGACGTCACGGATAAGGGGCACTTCCGATTGAAACATGTTACTTGAGGTGAGCTAACGTGAACTACCTTCTATCTTCTTTCATCATGTTTTTTTTCAGTTGGCTCCTGGGATTTTATTACTGGTGTGGGATGGGAAAGGTGAACCATTTTCAGACATGATAATCCCAAGGAATATTTGTGGCATGTTTCAGCTTGGTTTGGATATTGCAATATCCGACATGAAGTGGTCACTAACATCTTTGATGCGCCATAAAACCCCAATCACACAAGTGGTAAAATGGCTTCTTACCCATTCTTGGGAGACCACATTTCGTCTCGCAGGATCAGTTGAGAGCCGACAATAAACACCGGATGTTATGTGCCGGACTTAATTCTGGTTCGGTATTGCAACAGACGGTGACAGTCCAAATGTTGTCTTCTGGTCGGGTGTGCGTGTTACAGAGGATCCAATCGTTTACACACGTGGTGTGTCTTGTTCTGTCATATCACGGTGGTGCTGATGTGACATACTAAACGCGTGAACTAATGCTGGTTCGATATTGTATTATGTTGTATTGGACACTGCTAGTTGCTTGCTTGATGGATTATGTAACACACGACACCTTTATCACCAGGTTGGCTGCCAGAGAAGTATCAACCGGCCAACCACTGGTGGATGAGCTCTGTTCGGCAAAGTACGTAACGTGTTCGTCTGCTAATTCATGTCCTGTACGGCTTTGCACGGAAGGTATCGAACCACATTTTCCTTTCATATCTTGGCGAATTCCCACACTACATGATGACAATACTCTTGATCAATGGTTAGAACAATCGGAATCTGGTGACGATTCTAGGGCGGACTGATGATGCATTATGTATATTTGTATTGATGTGTGTGCTGCCTATGAACTGACCAAGGCTTCGTTCCCCCTCTGTGCAGTCAGGTCGTTGAAGCGTCGCGTTATCAGGAGTTTTCCAGATAACTCGCTCCCATCAAGCGTCAGATCTTGTCCTCTTCACCGCCACGGTATGTGGAGGGCAGCCTGGCTGACAAGTGGCCAACATGAAAGTTAATGTTTATGGATTCCGACGATTGTATGTAACGCGACGTTCGAAATGATCGTGCATTGCGAATGTGTGCCTTTTTGTTGTATGCCATAACATTATAGTCGTGCGACGATGATGGACACTCGATGGTTTTGGCTGAACAGCAATGTAGATTCGCCGATAATGCTGCCTTCCTTCTGAAACTTCTCATACGTGACAAGAACACCCACTCTTGCTTCAGTGTGTTGAATTCTTCTCAATTACAGGTGTGGTACTGCTATACATCAATCAGAAGACCCGTGGTTTTCATGCAGGTCAGTGATTTCTGGAAAGTCAAGAACGAAAAGTCTAGATTTCAGCGTAGTTTCGATCGTGCTTAAGACGTGATGTTTTCCAGTCGATCCTTCACTAGTCGCTTCGGCGGGTGTGAGTGAGAACTGTTATTGATCTGAGGAGAAACGTGTGCAATCGTGTGACACTTTAGTCATGGCGTTCTGATATCCCTGCTTCTGTTTCAGATGTGGACTTCGTATGTTGGTTTCGTTACGGATGGATGCTTCAATGCCCATGGTCAGTAATGCTATGAAATGCCTTGCATGCAGGGAATCCTATTTGCAAAGATGATTGATGATGAAAACAAGGGCATGTACCGTTGCTGAAGACTGTGATTATTTGTGCCACTTTTCGATGTGATGATCAACAAAGTACAGGGACTTAATACTGAACTCCCATGTTGATGTACTTACCTGACAAATGCCCTGGTGTAGCGGAGGCCCTATTGTTCTATCTCCCTGACCACGTTATGTCCCGCGTCACAGATGGCACCATGCGAGACGGCCCGTGATGTTTGGGTCAGCAGCAACAACTTGGGGTGGAAGGTTAGTAACTTTATCATACTTTTGAAAGTAAGGTGATGTGTGGCTGGTATCATGATGTTGGTACGGACTTAGTTCTGAGCTAAAGTGATGACGATCCTAACTGAATGAAGTCAGTCATATGGCGCCATACTATTTGTTAGCGGTGCTGACCACCCTGCCATCTGGCGACAGTTTTTGGACGAACACGAGCTCTATGGTGGGTTCTTGGGAGATGAAGGGCACCGACGTCACTGCTGAGGGGCACTTTCGATTGAAATATGTTTCTTCAGGTGAGCTAACGTGAATTACTTTCTGCTGTCTTGCATCATGTTTTTATACTTGGCTCCTGGGATGTTATTACCGGTGTAAGATGGCCATTTGGATCCATCTTCAGACATGATAACACCAAGGAATAGTTGAGGTGTGTTTCAGCTTGATCTGGATGTTGCAATATCTGACATGAAGTGATCACCACCATCTTTGATGCGCCATAAATACACGCAACTTAACGACAATGGGTACCAAATGTAGTCCGACTTAATCTGGTTCCGTGTTAAAAGGTGACGCCATTTGTCTTCTGATCGGGTGCTGAACCCGTGTAACAAGAGTGCATATGTTGGGCCAATACTGCTGGAGCGACATCACTACACCACTAATCACAGTCTTCGGAGTCATGTAGCTTTTATTCTAGATTCTCAATCATGACTGTACAAAGTGACGAGTTGCCCGATCTCGTCGCTTCTACCATACCATCCATGATTTTATCGTAGCATCGCGTCAAAATATCGTGGCTCCATAGGTGCATGGTGCTAAAGGAGACGAAGGCTATCGGAGAATGTGTATGGTAGATAGTTGGAGGAAATTATCCTTTGATCTGGTGTTGCAAAATTGGGTGGTTGTTTCGTGCAGACGACTCCATTCACGCATGACTTGCGTGAATGCAGTCACACTCTGACGACTGTGATTATTAGGATTCACGCATGACTTGCGATCTAGAAGCATTACAGCTTTGATGTTCCAGTCGGACGATGTTAACATTTACATGTGTTGCCGATGACTGTATAGCCCTTTACATGACCACGCCTGTGCACGGTATGGATCTATGATATATCTCATTTGATATTACTGCGATGGACTGGGGTCGTAGCATACTATGGTAATGTTTAAATAGTTTACTCACCACGCCAATTTTCCTGATGAACATTTTCTTTACTGTACCACCGTGACAGTTTCAAGCTCAACAGGTCTGAGACGATTTCACGTGGCTCTAAGGGTATGCCTTAGTAAAGCAGGCTAGCGTTATTTGTCTGCTTTCAGATCAGAACCGATCGATGTTCAAGACATGCCTGAATACTTCTATCTCATGGATTGCATGAGACTACGGGAGACCAGGACTACAAGGTAAGGCCGTCTATCCTCGCTGACGACCCTGCCACCTTGCTGATGTGAGGCTTGATGATCACTTTCTACTGTTCGGGCTTCGACTGTCCGTGAGGACCACTGTAGCCCTGACCTGACCTGACCTGACCTGACCTGACCTGACCTCGGGCACACTCCATGCCATCCCAGTCTCTCCAACTATGAAGGTAAATACCTAGCCGACCTGGTGTTCACTGTTGTGTGGATGATCTCCCTTCCATACCCCGTGTTGTACTGCCGTTTGGGTGGTGACTCCGCCATTGTGCGTGATGATATCTAGTGGTGACCCCGCCTCCGCAAGCTCTTCTGATGTAGTGGGTGGTGATAGTTATACTTGTGGTGCAACCAGTGATGAACATCAAGAGCCAATCCAATGAGATTTGTGATTACCAATGATGGATCTGATGCATTGTTAAATGTTGTGGGTGTGACAGTCACTCTGCAGATGCTTATCCAATGTTAACTTTTGCAGTCGACGGGTGCTACGTGCCTCCTCGATCCGTACGTCGTGCATCTTGCAACGTCGTTTTTTTTTTTCTCCTCTTTTCGTCCTGGGGGCCTCCTCAAATTTCAGGGGGGGGGGGCAGTTTCACGGCAGGGGGCAATTGCCCCCTCTGCCCCCCGGTGGCGACGCCCCTGGTTATACTACGCAGAATCTTGAGCAAGCCATGAACAAAGATGACAACATAGGTATGCCCTGGCCCCGTTGGATCAAATCGGTAACCTGGCCAGTTCACGTGACTCAACTTGACTTATCAGGGTCATGTCATGTATCACTGTAACCGTCTCGACGTGACGAACACAATTGTGTTTTCAGCTCGTTTGCTCAATTAGTGTCAAAGGTATAGCCATAAACGTGTTCGTGACATCAGATGACCTTGAACTCCCAATGTCGTGACCTTGTGACCTGATGTCAGTGTGATAGAAACCAACTGAGAGGTTTCGTCATCAGGGGCCACTTTGGACCATTTCCTCACCGTGGACCATTTCGACACCGTATGCCAACTAGATGCAAAGTTATCGGCGGGCAGCCGTCCCAAACAGCATGCTGTGTCAACATTGCGAGTCCCAAAAGTGCTTTTCATATATACATATATATATATATATATATATATATATATATATATATATATATATATATATAAAAAATTTCCTAAAGCCATATCACAGAGCCTCTTCTGATTCGGATAGTCTACCCAGTATCCTGAAACCCGTTATCATCCAGCAAGCGATGAAGCCCTGCATTGAATACAATATGCAGGCTTATCAAAGTTATTCAGTGATAAATTATTCCACTTTCTGAACACTTCTGAACACTTTCTCGACATCCTTCTTGAAGAAGTATCAGCATCCTGCTCATTGATATGAAGTATTTATGTCTCCTTTGTAACAGTACCCTGTTTATAAATAGCATGTGCATGCCCTCAATGTGGAATGGTGTTACACAAACATTTTGCAATGCAATTCGGGTAAAGGGATGACCTATGTGATATGGGATACAATACCAGTTCATCATAGTTATTATTCTCTTTATCCTTAATACATCTTTTCTTAAATTATGGATCTTAAAACAAATGATAAAGGTCCAGTCATAATCACCTAGACCATCAACTCAAATTTTAGTCTGAAAGGCATCAGAAAATTTTTAATTACGCTAATTGCATGTCAAATTTTGACATCCTGCTATGCTCATTTCGACATCCCACACCTAATGAAAAACCAATATTTTAACCCTGAGGATGTCAATACTTTTTTTAGAAGGATGTTGATCGAGTGTTCAATAAGTGGTATATTCCACCCTATTTCCCGAATAATTTAACACTGCCGTGCGAGGTATCTGCATCTCATGGCGCGCTGCTCTGCATGTCTACTGTGATAAAGTGTGCAATGGGATGGCTGGATTGAACACTTGAATGCGGATGGCGTTATTGTGGCAAATCATGTTACGTGGTGCACTCCATGATGACGGATTTGTGAGGAGTATAGCATGTTTGCCTTTGCACAGGCCGTGGTCCTTACTGCTACAAGGTCCACGGCCAGACCTACCACCACCTGGGAGCACTGCATCCGGACGGCGACGGACGGCAACGCAAGTACGCCCAGCTCTACGTGGTGGACACCGCGGCCGCCAACCGAGAGCGTCTGGGACGGTTTGATGACCAGCGCTCTGTCCCCCATTTGATTGCCGCTCTGGAAGGTATGTTGTCTAACTGTAATCCACATGTGCAAGCATTCCGTTGCATGAATGACGTGATGTTGCAGGAAGAGCAGAATGCCGCAGCGGCCGGTCGCGCCCCGGAACGCGTTACAATGTTCTTCCGCCAGGAACGTGACCAGGACCCGCGTCGCTACAACGACCCGGTCGGCAACGAGGTGGCTGCCGTCTTCGTGGGTCGTGATGGTGCTCCTCCAGCCCGGGAGCTGGTGGTATACCCTCGCGGTAACCGACTGCAGACCATCAGCGCACTCAGCCCGCATGTCGACCCGCTGACCTATCCCCTGTTGTTTCCTCACGGCGAGTTTGGTTGGCGTGTAGGGCAGCCGCACGTTGCGGCACATGCGTCCCGTGTGCGTAACACCGTCACCACTTTACAGCACTACGGATACCGCATGGCTGTCCGTCCCGGATTCAGCATCCTGCATGCCTCTGGCAAGCTGCTGCAGCAGTTTGCCGTCGACGTGTACACGCGTGTGGAGGCCGGGCGACTCAGTTACTTACGCAGAAATCAAGCCCTGTTCCGTTCTGAAATGTTGCAGGGACTGGTGGATCATGTCCACGGAGACGGTGCTGGCCGCCCGGTGGGCCGTCTGGTGGTGCTGCCGGCGACGTTCACAGGAGGACCGAGGTCCATGCAGCAGGAGTACCAGGATGCCATGGCGGTTGTTGGCAGGTTTGGTCCCCCTGACCTGTTCATTACGTTCACGTGTAATCCGCGATGGCCTGAGCTCACCACTTCTCTCGGCCCACAGCAGACGGTAGCTGGGCGTCCGGACCTGGTGGCACGCGTGTTTCACCTGAAACTGCGCGCGCTGTTGGCCGACTTGAACGGCGGCAGGGTGCTGGGCAAGCCGTGCGCGCTGTTCTACTCAATCGAGTACCAGAAGCGCTCCCTGCCCCACGCTCATATCCTGGTAATTTTACAGGAGGACGACAAGCTGCGTGACGCCGACGACGTCGACCGTGTGGTCAGTGCAGAGCTGCCCGACCCCGAGCTGCAGCCGAGACTGCATGCCGCCGTCCGCAGCCATATGCTGCATGGTCCGTGTGGCCCGACCCACCCCAGCTGTGTGTGCATGGTTGACGGTGTGTGTTCCAAGCGTTTTCCCAAGGACTACCAGCCGGAGACGCGGATGGCCGCCAACGGGTACCCGCTCTACCGGCGACGAGACGACGGCCGCACCGTGGACATCCGCGGCGCCCGGCTGGACAATCGGTCGGTGGTGCCCTACAACCCGACACTGACGGTAAGGTATAACGCTCACATCAACATCGAGGTCCCGGCCGGTATAGTTCCCGTCAAGTACTTGTACAAGTACGTTACAAAAGGTCACGACTGTGCACGTCTACAGGTGAACCGTGTGTCGGTGCAAGCAGGTTCAGCTGGTATTGACCAACCGCATTCACAGCACCAGGACGCTGAGATTGCCGCCGCTCCAGTTGGTGAGGCCCCTGTGCGGGATCGCGACGAGATCGAGATGTTCCTGAACGCCAGGTATGTGTGCGCCCCGGAGGCCATGTGGCGTCTCTTCGAGTTTGAGATGACCTATCAGTCGCACACTGTCGTTCGTCTGGCTGTTCACCTGCCTGGTCGCCAGCAGGTGTATTTTCTACAGGGCGAGGAGGCTGCCGCCCTGGAGCGGGCGCAGCGATGCGACTCAACACTAACCGCTTGGTTTCGGCTGAACCAGGAACGCCACGATGATGCCAGCCGGTATCGGTACGGCGAGGTACCGTCCCACTTCACCTTCGATCGAGCTGCCCACAGGTGGAAGACGCGCCAACGTGGTGGAGGCAAGGTCGTCGCACGCCTGGTGTCAGTGAGTCCAGGCGATGCCGAGCGCTTCCATCTTCGACTGCTCCTGTTGCACGTGGCTGGCGCAGTCAGCTACGAGCACCTGCGCACTGTGAATGGTCAGGTGTGCGTGTCGTTTCGCGAGGCGGCCCGTCAGCGCGGTCTCTTGGCCGATGACGCCGAGTGGCAGCAGTGTCTAACCGAAGCAGCACTGTTTCAGATGCCAAGGCAGCTGCGCTTTCTGTTCGCCATGCTGTGCGTATACAACGCACCAGGCGATGCCCAGGCGCTCTGGGATGCGCACGAGCGTCAACTGACTGATGACCTGACCCGTCGGTTCGGTACTGCAGGCTTGGAACGCGCTCGGCGGCACGTGGTTGCCGTGCTGCACGCCAACGGCCGCACCGTTGCCGACGCTGGTCTCGACTGGCCCGACGACGCCGTCGATGACGTGCTGGACGAGGACGAGCGCATAGACGACGTCGACCGAGAGGCGGTTGCACGGCTTGACACTCTCTCTGCAGAACAGCGACGCATCGCCGACGCCGTCCTGCAGCACGTTGCAGACAGTGATGGCGCTGCGCCGGCGCCCCGAGGCCGCGCAATCTTCATGTGTGCTGCTGCCGGGTGCGGAAAGACATATGTGTATAACATTTTGATCCGTCTTCTCCGCAGCAGGGGCCAGTCGGTGCTGCCGGTTGCCTGGACTGGCATCGCCGCCACGCTGCTCGAGGGCGGTCGCACCGTACACTCGCAGTTCCGGCTGCCAGTGCCGGTTGTAGAGGACTCGACGTGCTTCGTCGGTGCCGCCGGTGCCGTTGCTGACCAGCTCCGTGCCGCCAGGTTGATCGTATGGGACGAGATCGCGATGGCTCCGTCTCACGCACTTAACGCTGTCGACAGGCTGCTGCGCGACATCCGCGGCGCTGACGTGGCATTCGGTGGCTGCCCGGTCCTGTTTGGTAGCGATTTCCGACAGATTCCACCAGTTGTCCGGGGTGGTGGCCGTGCAGCCATCGTCGAGGCCGGTGTCCAGCGTAGTGTAATTTGGCCTGACGTGCGTGTAATGTTTCTCCAACAGAACATGCGTGCCGACGCGGAGGAGCGGGACTTCAGCGAGTGGCTGTTGGCCGTCGGCGACGGGCGTCTTCCACAGGTGGCTGGTCACGGAGAGAACGCCGTTCGGGTTCCCGACGAGATACTCGAGGCGGCTGAGCTGGTGGACTCTATCTTTCCACAGGCGGTGTTGGAGGCTCCGACTGGCGATGGTCTAGCACAACGCGCTATACTGTGCACTAGGAACGACGAGTCGCTGGCGGCAAACGACACTGTGCTCGATCGCATGCCCGGTGACGTGCGTGTGTATGTGAGTGTGGACGACATGGCTGGCCAGGAGGACGAGGCGCTGGCCCAGGTTATGCCAATAGAGTATTTGCACACACTGACTCCGTCTGCCATGCCTCCTCACCGATTGCGTCTTAAGGTCTTAAGGGCGATTCTTGGGGTAGATGGATTCTTGGGATGTGGCACGCGATACAACACAGGAACATTTTCTGTATTGAAAGTCTGTTGCTTTGAGCAAGAAAAATTGTCTGATTTCCAACTCCTGCTAGATTTGTGGGAAAATCAAGTGCATTTATATTTATAAATTTATATTGTCAGGAGCTCGCGAAGCGAGCAGCATAGGGCAGATAAGCCCGGCCGGAGGCCGGGCGATTCTGACCTAGTCACATATATTAATGCTACAAGGAATTTTTTTCGGTACATAATGTGGGCGTACCAACATGCCTATCTCTTCGGAAATGGTACCGATCGACGCCTCTCCACCGTGCGCATCTGAATAGGGTATTTTCCACGTTCCACGTGCCACGTTGAGCACGTGGCAAGTGATTTCAGTTTCTCAAAAACCCCATTGGCTTAACATGACGATCGCACTTTTTGTCGTCTGTCGGACGGCCCCAGTCGCAGCATTATAGCTGGCGAACCAATGCACCGATCGCCACCAAACCAACACCACGGTGTAGCCGCATCCATGCGCCACACGAATGGTGAGAACATTCACATTACACGTGGCACGTGCACACGTGGGGCGCGTGAAAATCCGAGGTGGCGTATTTGACCCATTTTACACTTTTGGGTCTGCCACTGCCAAACGGCTCGAGTCGCAACGACCCTGATACTTCCATCACCCGGCTCTATGTACCGGCCACATTTGTCCAATTGGCACATGCCACCTGCCGTGCAAACTGCAGTCGTCAGTGAATGCCGATTGGCACGTGTCGCACGCACGTGGAATCGGCGCCGATTTACACGCCATTAACTGCCATTTAGGGCCAGATTTACAACACAAATGTAGCGGCACACTTGTAGCCGCATCTCTTCTGATGCCCACGCTGTCTTTGCATTTTCTCCAACCCAAATACTTTCGCCGCAATCGGCGATACCCCGAACCATTGCAAAGCGGCCTTTTCGGGCGTCAAATTGCGCTTCAACATGGGAGAATGTCGAGTTTTTGGGCCGTTTCTTAACCATGGGCCACATTGGGGCGTCCTGCACACCACCCCTTGCCCCAATACCACTAGGTGACCTATTTATTTATTTAACAATACATGTCCTCCACGTGCAGTGGCTGTTACGGACAGTCTGGGCTGAACTCACAGATATTTACAAAGAAAGGATAGATGTGTGGTCAATAGTGGGAGCAGATGCGCAACAAACATTCGTACAACATAATACAATATCCATATCACTTTCCGCACTGCATACACCGTACTAGCGACACGAGCTATACACGAGTGGCTTGTATAAGTGATAGGAAAGCGATGGCCTAAAGGTGACTTCGTAGTGTACACATATCCATGTTGTAAGTTTTTTGTGGGACTAGTGTTGTTCGTGGAGATACGCTAGTGCATGTTTCTTGAAGTTAGACAGCCTCGATGTTTTAGTTTCAGTAGGAAGTTTGTTGTAGTGGAAGACAGACGTGTAGAGAAATCTCCTGCGGCCAGCCTCTCTGTGTATGGCTGGCAGGCGCAGATGGTCGTCTGCACGTGTGTGACGGCTTCGCAGGGTAGAGTTTGAAGTGATTTCACCGGCAATGTGCGTAGGCTCACCCGTCAGAATGATCTTGTGGAGCAAAGTGAGACTGTGAAATAGGTACAGATCAGCTGCAGTGAGGAGACCCAACTCGTTTCGGACATCAGTAATATGATCAAATTTTCGGAGACCTGACACGACTCTAGTGGCGAAGTTAATGATCTTGTCTAGTCTGTGGATATTTGCTGACGACCCGTTCCCGTAAACAGATATGCAGTATCGGATATTGGATATAACTAGGCTATTGACTATAGTGAAGAGGGTGCTGGTCGGCAGATGGTGGCGCAGATGGTTCAGGGCCAGAAGGAACCCAGTACACTTCTGGACAACAACAGCTACATGGGAATCCCAAGACATGTGGCGATCAAATGTTACCCCAAGGTTCTTACACGAATGTTTCTCATCTATCACGTCGTCCCTAAAGCACACTCGTATCGGGGTAATATTGCGCAGATTTTGACGCGATCCGAGAGTAAGAAGCTGGGTTTTGGTCGGGTTCACCTTCAAGCCGTTATCCAGGAAGTAGTCATAGAGTTGGCTCAGGCATGTTTCCATCTGACTTATCAAATTTGGGAGATCAGATTTCCGACCGGAGATGAGGACCTGTGTGTCGTCTGCGAACTGGGTGACATGTGCTACCGGGACGTGCAGACTGAGGTCGTTCGAAAAGATGCAATAGAGAAGTGGACCTAATGATGAGCCTTGAAAGACACCTATGTTGTTTGGGAGAAAGGAGGAGAGATGCCTGTTTCCGTGTTGATCTGAGATCCTAACAGCCTGCGTATGACCTCCCAGATATGCTTTAAACCAGTCGGTATCGATTCCATGGAGTTGAAGTTTAGTGAGCAGTTTGGTGTGGTCTATTACATCGAAACATTTACTGAGATCCAGAATGCAAAGGAGAGCTACTTCCGAACGGTCCATTGCTGCTAGTATTTCGTCCGTGACTGAGATAAGGGCGGTTTCCGTAGAGTGGCGTGGTCTGAAGCCGTGCTGAGTTTGGGTCAGTAGGTGGTTTGAGTTTAGGTAGTGATAGAGTTGTTTCTGCACCACTCTCTCAGTGATCTTGGCGATAACCGGAACCAGTGAGATGGGTCTAAAATTAGAGGGATCCGAAGGATCTCCTGATTTGTGAATGGGAGTTACTATTGACTGTTTCCAAGTGGAGGGTATATCAGCTGTAGTCAGGCATGTGTTTATAATGTCAAGCAGCACTTCGCCGATAAAAAAGAACAGAAATTTGATGACCTTAATACAGATCCCGTCGGGTCCACACGCACTTGTGCTTCTCATGTTTATGACGATATTGGCTAGCTGTTCAAGAGATATGGGTGATACTTTATAGGAGCTGGTAGAGACGCGCGATAGCCGACAACTGGGAGATGTGTGTTCAGGCATGTTTGCCTGCAGTTTGACTTCTGCTGATATTTTTGGTCCGACACTAACAAAATAATAATTTAGCTGCTCAGGTAGAACCTGAGGTTGTACTCTGTGAGATCCTTTTTTTGTATCGATAATAGGCTTGATAGCACGCCACGCAGCTGATGGGCCTTTTTGAGCTATCTTTCCGCTAATCTCTTCCCTACAGTCAGCTCTAATAGCTGATCGAACTTGTCGGTTAAGTATTTTGTAAGTGTTTCTATCTTGTAAGCGCAAGGCTACATTTCGCCGATGCATGAGTTGTTTGGTAGCTTCGCTAACATGTGGTGCTGTTGGGTTCCGAATTTTGATGTTTCTGAGTGGCAGGTGCTCGTCGAGGATAGGTGTCAGCAATCTCAGCAGTGTGTCCCATTTATCGGTTACTGAGATGCGACCAGTGACCTGTACCCAGTCGATCTCACCAAGGTCAAGGGTCAGTTCGGAGGTGTCCACTCGTCCGAAAGAACGTGATTTTATCACGGTGTTAATTGAGGCAGGCCTATTTACTTTAATTGAACATGTGATAAATTTGTGGGGACTGTAGTGGCAGAAACTCACTTTGGGTCTGTCGACAGAGGTGGGTGAATTTGTTATGATGACATCCAATAAAGAGCCTGTGGAGAATGTAGGGCGCTTCACTATCACGGTAAGTGAATAGTTTCTGACGAACTCAAGCAGGTGTGTTTTGCTGGGGAAATTTGCCGTGTCGAGAAGATTGCAATTTAGATCACCTGCGAGGTAGAAAGTGCCGGTAAAGTTCAGTGTCGCCAATTGAACCTGTCTTTCGAGCTCAGCGAAGTCAACATTTAAGGCAGGTAGACTGTTACGAGGAGGTCGATAGATTGCCGCCAGAATGAAATACCTTCCGCTTTTACCTTTGACTTTGGTCCAGAGTGATTCTAATTTGGAGCTCGAGTTTGTAAGCGTAGAAATTTTCAAAACGGTAATAGTAAGCGCTGACTTGGCGATAATCGACACCCCACCATAGCCACTAGAGTCAGGCCGGTCCGCACGTTTTAACTGGTAACCAGGGAAGTTAATGAGACGCGTGGGGGTGCTAGGTCGCAGCCAGGTCTCAGTCACCACAGCTAGGTCTAGAGAGTAAGAAAGAAAGTCGTGTTGTAGCTCAAGTAGCTTAGGTTTCATAGATTGGGCATTTATGAGTCCCAGGTGCAGCTGCCCGTTGCGCTCCTGAACCGTCGCTTTGCTTGTTCCGCCCCGTGATCCCCGTCGTCTGCCACCCCTGGCGCCGCGCGTGCCCCGTCGTGTTTTCTTTGGCGTTGTCAGGGTAACGCCGACGGTCTGGTTTCTCGTTCTGCAGATGCGAGGGTGGTGACTGGCGGGAGTCAAGGTCGCGTAGTTGATGGCGTCGCGTACGGGGCGGCTGCGTGCGCGTTGCTGACCGGGGGACGTGATGGCGTTGAACATTTGGACCAGGGCGATGGTTAGCAGAAACCTGATGATGTCTGTATGCATGGTAGAGCTGAAAATGGAAGACCGGTAGAGCTGAAGATGGAAGACTGGTAGAGCTGAAGATAGACGATAGGAGGTAGACGTCACTGTTGTTAGAGTCACAAGAATTCCGAGCGGCACCAAGTCGTCAGTCCAATCAATTTCATCTCAGCTGCAGTGCAGGAAAGAAGACTGGACACGGGCAGTAGCTGATGCTTGAACTATGGAGAAGGGCGCTGTTACTTCAGCACACACTCAGTTTGTAGGAGTCCAATCACTGTTGTGTAAACTTTGCGCACGTGTAGCGTATAAGTACGTCGGTTTAGATCACTATGCCACTTTTTCTTCTTTTATTTTTACTCGTACACTTCACTAGTTTGTTCACTTCTTCACTAGAACACTTCTTCACATGTTCACTTCTCACTCAGAGTATCACACACCTTGCATACAAAGGCAACGAAGAGGGCGAGGGAAAGGCTGGGGGAGCGACCGAGACATGTCAGCTCGTGGCGCCGCGCTCAGGACAACTGTAGAAGTAGAACTGACCTCAGTTCTACTTGTCGGAAAATCACACCTACGGAGAGATTTTCCTGTGTAGAGTGGCCGACACTTTGTCCCAGTTTCGCTACGTTGCCAGAAAACCTAACTTCTAACCAATGATACTTCTCCTCTCGGCACCTTACTGCACCTTACTTCGGTTAGGTCGACTTTTACAGCGCCGCGGCCGTCAGCCGCCGTGGCGCATTGCATAAATGGTGTCCTTCAGAGCCAATGGTCCGGTGTTCTATACCCGGGCGCCGCGTCTTCTACGGCACAATATTTACGCCTGTTTGGCAGCGACTTTATTTTATTAATTCACAATATCTTTAATTCACCATATTTTTATTTATTACTTACGCGTCGTATGAAATTGTTTTCGTAAATTAATTTGCAAGCATTTCAGTTGCAATATCACAGTAGATTAAGCTTGCCGCAAAACAATAAGAGTAATCTTGATATTGTCATAGCAACCGCGCACGCCAGGTCCGCGATACGCCTACTGCTTCTGTGAGCTGATTCGCACCGTAAGTCGACGCTGTGGTTTCGTTGCTCTTCGTGCTGTAATTTACTGTTTAATGAGTGAATTGGCCAACAGTCATTTTGTACTAACATCCGGCGTGAATGATTTTATTGGTGTAATTGCAGCCATATATATAGTGTCGTGACATTATCATTAGAAATGCCAAGCATTGTCGGTATTGTCAGCCTTCCACCTCAATAGCTGGTGATATGGGTTTACCTACACTTTGAGTGTTCGATGTGCTTTGATAGGGGGAATTTTCACTATTCACGGGCTGTAGTTTCATGCCAGAATCATTGAAAATGCTGTACGGTGTAGGTAATGGCAGCCTTCCACCTCCCAGGTAAGTCCCTGTACGACCTCTGAATTGGGGGGGGAGGTTAGTATTTATGTAGGGCAATTGGCGGAAGTCGAAGTGATTTCTGATGGCCCAAGTTGTAATTAATATCTAAATATGGACGATCCGGACGATTCCCAATGTTGATGAAACGTCAGTTTTCAGCAGGCATTTGCCATGCGGAGCCACTCAGCGATTCCCGATAAGCTCTGGCGGACGTGTTGAAGGGGGGGGGGCAGGCAGAATATGGTTGTCCACTTTATACATGCAATGGCACCTGGCATCCATTCAAGTGATGCTTTTGGGAAAATTATACAATTAAAGTGTTCAAAGTCAACCAATGTTTATCTTGGGTGGTGACATAGTGCAGTGTGGGGGGGGGGGGCAGGCAGAATATGGTTGTCCATTTTATACATTCAGTGGCATCTGGCATCCATTCAAGTGATACTTTTGGAAAATTCTACAATAAAAGTGTTCAAATTCAACCAATGTTTATCTTGGGTGGTGACATATTGCAGTGGTGGGGGGGGGAGGGTAGACAGAATATGGTTGTCCATTTTATACATGCAATGGGAACTGGCATCCATTCAAGTGATACTTTTGAGGAAATTCTACAATAAAAGTGTTCAAAGTCAAGCAATGTTTAACTTGGGTGGTGACATAGTGCAGTGGGGGGGGGGGGGAGAGGATTTCGGCATTCATTCCATGTATGCATTTTTCTGAGAAGGGGGTCCATGTGTTAGGCAAAGTATATGAGCATGTCCTTCAGGGAAACTAGGAAATGGGGTGGGGAGGGATGAAATTGCATTGCCAACTCAGGAATATTCCAATAGTGTCAGCCAAGGCAACAGAACCTCAAAGTCTGCAAATAGGGACAGCAGCAACTCAAGGGGACAGAGTTATAGTTCATCTAGTGATAAAAGAACTCCTCAATATGAAAAAGCCAAAGGTGGTTATGGAGCATTTGTTAAGTGTATGATGTTTAATGCTCAGAGTATCCGTTCCAAATTTGATGAGTTCAAGTGTTATGTTGCTGAGGAGGAACCGGATTTTGTTTGCATTACGGAGGCATGGGTCAGTGAAGGATATTTTGGAGATAACTTACAGGACTATGAGATCCAGGGATACAATATGTTTTCGTGCAATAGGGGTCCAGCAATGAAAGGGGGTGGTGTAATGCTCTATGTGAATAGCTTATTCAGTTCTCAAAAAGTAGCAGGTGGGGATAAAAATGTGTCTGTGGAGTCCATTTGGCTTGATGTCACTGTGGGAAAAGGCAACAGCAATACTCTTAGGATAGGAGCTTTCTACCGATCAGGAACCCTGCCACATTCTCAGCAACTGGAGCTTGACAAGGTGATTTGTGAGGAAATCAGTAGAAACTTTAAGAGGAAGTGCCTTATTCTCGGTGACTTTAATCTAAAAGGTTATGAAAATGTTGGTGTTGGCTCCCCATCATGCAAAATGTTCAGGAAATGCCTTGAAGAGGACCTGTTCTTACACCAGTTTGTATCGGAACCTACCAGGCATGGTTCGTTCTTGGACCTTGTATTCTCGGATTTAAGTGACTTGGTTCAAGACTTGACTGTAGGCGAAACTCTGGGAAAAAGTGACCATAACATAGTTAGATTCAAGGCACATGTAGGGGAAACTATCAAGGATAATTTGGTAAAGGTTCCAAATTTCAACAAAGCAGACTTTAACGGCATGAGAGCGGCTTTAAGTGCCATCAGATGGGAAGAAGAATTCTCCAATTTAAATGCCTGTGAAATGTGGGAAAAGTTCAAATCTTACTTAAAGGAAACTCAGATTAGACATGTCCCCCAAAAGCAAAGACGCAAAAGAAGGGTAGGAAAGCCAGCATGGCTTACACCAGACGTGATAAAAGCAATTAGGGCTAAGAAAACTGCATTTAGAGTTTTTAAAGAAGCCTCAAATGTCATTAATCTAAAGGCGTATCGAAAAGCTAGAGACACTGTGAAGCAAAAAACCAGAGCAGCAAAGCGAGCAAAGGAACTGGATTTAGCTAGAAACTGTAATGGGGACAGTAAAAAGTTCTTTAGTTTCTACAAGCTGAGTAAAGTTTCTAACACAATTGGTCCACTGGAAGTAAACGGGACTACATTGGGTGAGGATAGTGAGATGGTTGAGGAGCTGAGCAAGCAGTTCAAATCAGTGTTTACATTGGAAGATATGACCAATCGGCCGACCGTACACCATAGTTCAGATACATGGGATCTGACAAATGATGTTGATTTCATTGGTAGTGATGTTGTTTACAATCATATCAGGAAAATAAAGCCAAATAAGGCAGCAGGACCTGATGATATTTATGCTAGGGTGTTGCGGGAAACTGAAAAGGAACTGGCATTTCCACTTAGTATAATATTTTGTAGATCAGTTTCACATAATGAAATTCCAACCGATTGGAAAAGGGCAAATGTAGTTCCTATTTTCAAGAAAGGAGAAAGAGGGAAAGTTGAAAACTATAGGCCAATAAGTCTCACATCCCTAGTCTGCAAGGTACTCGAATCAATTATCAAGGATAGAATAGTTAGTTATCTGGAAGGTAGCAGATTGATTCAAGATACTCAACATGGATTTAGAAAAGGACGATCGTGTCTCACAAACCTCTTAGACTTTTTGAACTTCGCCACAGAACAATTTGATCAGGGAAATCAGGTTGATGTAGCATATCTTGACTTTAGTAAGGCCTTTGACAAGGTACCCCATAAACGGTTAATGATACAGCTTCAGTCCCATGGTATTGCAGGTAGCATCTTAAAATGGATAGAGTTGTGGCTTTCAGATAGACAGCAAAGAGTGATGCTAAATGGTACAAAGTCATCATGGCAAAATGTTCTTAGTGGAGTCCCCCAGGGGTCAGTACTAGGGCCATTACTGTTCATTATATTTGTAAATAACATTGAAAGTGGCCTAAGCAGTAAAGTTTTGAAATTTGCAGATGATTTGAAGGTCTTTAGGGCAATAACAGGTCAGGATGAGCATATCTCGCTGCAAAAAGACTTAGACGAACTTGTGAAGTGGTCCGAAGAATGGCAAATGAAATTTAACTTTGATAAGTGCAAAATCATGCATGTAGGTAAGCAGCATATGAAGGCTCCATACTTGATGGGTGGCCAAGTGCTATCAGTGACTCAACAGGAGAAGGATTTAGGTGTTATTCTAAACACAAAATTGGGGGCATCAGAACAGACCAAGGAAGCCAGGAAGAAGGCACTGAGAATGCTCGGGGCAATAAATAGGAATGTATCATACAGAAGTGAGGAAGTGATCAGGAAGCTTTACTGTGCATACGTCAGGCCACATTTGGAATACTGCATCCAAGCTTGGTCTCCTAGCTATGAAAAAGATTGTTGGCTTTTAGAGAGAGTACAAAAGAGGGCTACAAAAATGGTTAATGGCATAAGCAACCTGGCATATGAGGAAAGATTGAAGAAATTGAATATGTTTTCACTTAGATATAGAAGGCTGAGAGGAGATCTCATCGAGGTCTTTAAATTTGTCAATGGTCTGGAGAGGGGATACCTTGGGGAAATGTTTGAATTTAACAGAAATGATGCAATTAGAGGTCATAAATTCAAAATTAAAATTAACCACAGCAGAACAAGGTTAAGGCAAACTTTCTTCACCAACAGGGTAGTGGAACACTGGAACCAGCTGCCAGAAAACATCGTCAGTAGCAGAACATTGAACATCTTTAAAAACAGCATAGACAATCATTATAAGAATAGAGGGCTTGCTTTTCAGTATTACAGGGAGGGCTGATTGGCAGATTTGGTGGGCAACTGGTTCAGTGTACAGAGTGCAACCAAGAAGGGCCCTTGTGGCTCAGAGTTGCACTGATCTTTTATGTCTTTATGTCTTTATGTATGCCATGGCAATTCTTGGCTGGTGATGTGAATGCACGGGGAAATTTCCTACACTATTTGGTTGATATTTCAGTTGATGTCAGTGCAAAATAATTCACCATGTTGCCTGGAAATTCACAGTTAATGGACTTGTGCTATTTCATCATCATCTTAGGTTTTTTACCATTTTGCCACATGATGCATGGGCAGTCATCACACACACGGCTGCTAAATAATGTAAAATGCATGTAACTGAAGTGAAAGGAATTCCGATTTCTAATCCTTAAGTGACAATCCTGTATTTTCTTCCAATCTTTCACTATTTCCAAGCAACTTCCTCCTTCATCCACACAGTTAATAGTGATGTAATTTCATGACACTGGTTGATGTATGTGGGTAGTGGTGGTGGGGGGGGGAGGGATTATTGCGTGAGACAAGCTTTTAATGAAAATGCGGAAAAGGTGGTCCATTTCACGTATGCAATGTCGTTAAAAGGTGTGTAGGCATTTGCCAAGTCAAGCCGCTCCCGATCAGCTGGAGTGTAGGGTGGAGGCTGGGGTGCTGGGGTGAGACACTTTCACAATGCACTCGCTGTAGTTTCATGCCAGAACCATGCAGTCACGTTATAATTAACTGTATTTCCAACTTTAATGGTCATATGAGTATTCGATGTGCTCTGATAGGGGGATTTTCACTTTTCACGGGCTGTAGTTTCGTGCCAGAATCATTGGAAATGCTGCGTAGTGTAGGTAATGGCAGCCTACCACCTCATAGGGGGTGGGGTTAGTATTCGCGATTCCTGAGAAGCTTTGGGGAACGGAGACGGTGCTGGCCGCCCGGTGGGCCGTCTGGTGGTGAGGGAAACAAGACTAGAGAGGGAAAGAGTGTGAGAGAGAGAGAGAGAGAGAGAGAGAGATATGGATAGATGGATATATGGATAGATGGATAGATGGATAAATGGATAGATGGATAGATAGATAGACATATATACATATATACATAGATAGATAGAGAGAGGCAGGGAGGGAGAGACAGACAGACAGACAGAGAGAGAGAGGGATGGGATGGTACGGATAGTGAGAGAGATACAGATGCAGATGCAGATAGAGATACATAGAGATACAGATACAGATAGAGAGATACATAGGCACAGAGAAACATATACAGAGATACAGAAATAGTGTTAGAAAGATAGACAGAGAGAGAGAGTCGAGCTGGCCAGGATGCGCAGCGGATATTCGCACTGATGCACTGACTGACGATCTGAGTAACAGACCGACCGACTGAAAGACTGACTGAATGGTTCATTGACTGACTGACGGCCTGAATGATTGACTGGCTGACGGACTGATTGTTAGGTTAGATTAGTTTAGGCTATGTTATGTAATGTTATGCCATGTTCGTTCAGGTTATGTCAGGTTAGGTTAGGTTAGGTAAGGTTAGATTAGGTTGGGCGATTCTTGGGGTAGATGGGTTCTTGGGATGTGGCACGCGATACAACACAGGAACATTTTCTGTATTGAAAGTCAGTTGCTTTGAGCAAGAAAAATTGTCTGATTTCCAACTCCTGCTAGATTTGTGGGAAAATCAAGTGCATTTATATTTATATTTATCTTTATATATATTGTCAGGAGCTCGCGAAGCGAGCAGCATAGGGCAGATAAGCCCGGCCGGAGGCCGGGTGATTCTGACCTAGTATATATATATATATATATATATATATATATATATATATATATATATAGAAAAGGCATGAATTGGGCTCAAATGCTCATCACACGAAAGTTTTAACTTCAGCATCGAAAAGGTCAAGGCCACGACGCAAAAACTAGGCTACGGAGTCAAGTGACCTAATAAATTGAAAATCGAAAATCCGAGATAGCCAACTTGTTCATTGATTCCTCCCAATTCAACAACAACAGTTCACTCAATGCTTGTTGGTGAATTTTGCTTGCTAATGTCCTTTACCATGATGAAAATGAAATGTACTCCTGCTGATACCGATGATTATTTGGATTCACGCCTGACACCTATTTCCCTACATGTTCCCGCTCCGTTGGCATTATAATCTGACAGTGTTATAATTTGTTTGCAGGTATCACCGACGGCATTACCATCATCCTCACGTCTACCTCTGTCCGCGGTAGGTGTGCTATGGCAAGGGTTCGGGTGGTGATATCTTGTGGTAGTGTTTTGATAGTGCACTGACTAGGACAATACAGCTGACGAACATTTACTCTCCTGTACTACCGTGACAGTTTCAAGCTCAACAGGTCTGAGACAAGTTTCCGGAGCTATGAAAGTATATTTGTTGCTGCAGTTTAACATTTTTGGTATTTGTTTCCAGATCAGAATCAAGTGCTATTCGGCATATGTGAATATTTCCGTCTCGTGGATGCCTCCAGGACTGCAAGGTAAGACCATCCACCCTGACTGGTTACCCTGCCACATTGCTGCTTTGAGGTTTGATGACCACTGTCTACTGTTCGCGCTCCGACTGCCCGTGGAGACCATTGTAGCCCTGACCTGACCTCAGCCACACCAGAGGTCATCTGTGAGTGGTCACGTGGTTGACGGTGACCTCCCGTCCACAGGTCACATCACGATGATGACTGGGATAGGTGCTGTTCTGCAGCGGTGTATCCAACGAAAAAGGTAATTGATAAGCTTACCTGACGGTGAATGCCACGTGGATAGTCTCCCTGCCGTACCTCGTTTTGCATTACCGCTGGAGTGGTATCTCCGCCACTGCGGCTTCTGACTGTTTCCCTACTGAACTCCCAGGACACTGCTGCATTGTTATGGTGCATTGAGCGTACATGTTTCGGGTCTATTTAGGAGTCCCATGAAGTGTTTTTAGTCCATCCGCCACCCCCATTGGCTCAGCACGGTCTTTGGGTACCAGGTTCCTCAGGGAGCATGGTGGACTACATTACAGTGTGTCCCTTAGGAAGCAGTCCTGTTGTGATAGACTCGACTGTGCCGGATACTGTGGACAACATTTATACATGTCCCATACATTTGGTGCATTTTCTTTCGTCGCTTTGTCTGGAGCCTAGCATTGATCGATTTCCTCGATGATGACCCGTCACTTGTTCATGGCAAGTGTCCGCATTTATCAAGCAAGTGCATCTTCAAATAACATGTGTATGCCTAGAGTACCCAAAAAACTAACTGGACGCTGTCTACTCATTGCCTTCCATCAGCCCATGGAGACCACTGGAGATTACACGTGAACTCAGTTACACCCTACACCATCCATTGGTGGTCTCGTAGCTGACTGGCATCCTGCCCGCAGGTTATAGCACGACGGCGACTAAGACAATGGCTGTTTGGCAACAGGATATTCTGCAACCAAGAAGGTAAATGCCGAGCCAACCTGGCTGTCACTGCCGTGTGGACTCCCAGCCATACCTCGTGTTGTACTGCCGTTTGGGTGGTGACTCCGCCACTGCGCGTGATGATATCTAGCGAACGGGCGGACATACCTGCCCCCGGGCACTGCTGACTGTTCCCACCCTGATGCCACTCGAAGTCAGATGGAGTGAGTGTGTGGACGGCTGCTGTGGGACTGACACACCTCGTCTGTTGTCCAGACCGGCGGACCGTGGCAGGTCAACTGTGGTGTGACCTCTCCACGTCACATGTGGGAGGTGAGAGGGTCCCCGCGACCATAGCTTGGTACACAGCCTCCTCAAACAGTTCTGATGACAATATCCTGCAATTTTGACGCTCTGCTCTGGAGATGACACGATGCGGCTGAATGATGTTGTGTCGAGATGCCCTCCACTGACAGTCTCAGCCTTCTCTGACGCCTTCTCGCCGTTTAAAGATTGACCAAACACTTACTAGTCACCATACCGATTCGGTTCCACGAAGTTGCAAAGGTGAGCACGAAAGTGAATGTTTGCTATTCTGCATGGTCAGAAGTGATCCATGATGAAAATCTTGAGCCAATTCCATGAGATATGTGATTATCAATGATAGAGCTGATGCATTGCTTGCTTCTTACATCTGGCATACAATCAGCATGCGCTTACCTGGTATTGCTCTTTGCAGCAGACGAACCATCATGCTGCTTTGAATTTCGTACCATGGAGTAGCAGTCACTAGAGATCTGCAAGACCATTGTGTTGGCCGTTGGTCTCGGTCAAGATTGGATGAACAAGCAAGGTGTGTATGGTCTCTCGTTACACATTGCATTTGGAGTGATTCGCTATTTGTATACGTGGAATCATCCGATGTTGACGTGAAATGACCATAGCGTGAGGTACTAATGATGATTGAACTTGGTTATGATAACACGTGAATGCATAATTTCACCCCTATCTGATTCATACCTGTACCCATGCAATGGTTAGGAGAGTAGCTTTTGTATATTCAGCCATATTTCTACAGAATTTCCGAGAGTGGACGTCGCCTGGAAATACATCTGGTGTTAACTCCACGGAGGTAAGGGATATTTCGTTGTTTTCCGTCCAATTGTACACAATGGAACTATTCGATCTTCTGATAGATTTAATTGTGGATTGTTACGTTCCTGTATAGGTTTCTACGGGTTTTGCCTTGGAAACCGGTAAATCTCGAATCTCTCCCAGGCCAGTGCTATTCACAAGAAGAGCAGAGTTATTATTCATTTTTGACGAATAGCACGAACGATGGGTAACGTTTTGCCTTATGGTTTTCGTTGAGTTTCTGACTAACGAACATGTCATGGTAGTTTCTTGAATCGAAGCAATGTCATGTACGAATGATGTTTGAAGATTGCTATGACAAGACACGAGTGCGTTATTTCACCCCAGTCTGATTCATATCCATAGCCATTTGGTGGTCACGACTTTGTCTTTTTTCTATGCAGCCATACTTCCACGGAATTTCCGAGAAGCGATTCGGACTTCACCTGAAAAGGCTGGTGGTGACATCCTCTCACGGAAAGGTGAGCTAATTTTCATTCCACACTGCCCAAAATTGCAGTTATACATTTGCAATTCGTCTGGAAAATGATGAACAATTGAAAGTGACAGATAATGATTATATATCAAAAGGATACTGAAATTATCTACAGTTCCCTCGCGTGGTCGCCTTCGCGTTCGCTGTTTGACGTTTTTCTTTTGTTCACAACCATCTATCACCTGGACCACATGGCAGTCTGGGTATCACCGTTTACGGTAAGACACTTACCGATGTGTTACTGGGCGCTAAATGATCTTGTAGTCGGCGCGCCCTTAAGCCCAAATAATCAATAAATCAACCAATGTGTTACGATTTTCTGGATTGTACTGTCTTCATTTTCGCTTTGCCCTTATATACTTGGTCCTGGTTTTATATACTTACATTGGACGCATGTATATACATGTTTATTATGCCATTGTACCCCGCGTTGGGTTTACATGTTGAGCATGCCTCGTCAGTGGTACCGAACAGGGTACCCCGACCAGAATTTTGTTGATCCTGTCACCACTAAGGTCCAGTGTGCATCGGGCTCCGGTTTGTACTTGGTGTCCGCTTAGTTTCCTGTAGTTGAGCTGTACTATAATTTCTTTCCCTCAGCTCTCTGACGTTTTGTCTTTCTAAGTTGAGGGAGGAAATATGCCGGGGGTGAGAGACAGGCGACGCTATATGTCCTCAGCTTCTGAACTGCGTCGTAAAGCCACAATACTATCCAATAATCAGTGTCATGGCATTGTCATCATGAGGAACACTGTAATGCTTTGTATACTTCCTTGAGGGATACCATTCATCTGGATACATTTGAAGATAGGCAAGTAGCGTCAGGTGTGGAGACGTAACAAGGACCCGATGGGAGGTTAGGAATGTGAGTGTGGTCTCTCGCTACATATTTCATTTGGAGTGATTCGCTATTTGTAGACGTGGAATCCTCCGATGTTGCCGTGAAAAGACCCTAGCCTCAGGCACCTATGATGATTGAATTTGGTTAGGATATCACGTGAATGCACAATTTCGCCCCTATCTGATTCGTACCTGCACCCATTTAATGGTTGAGACAGTAGCTTTTGTATATCCAGCCGTATTTCCACAGAATTTCCGAGGGTGAACGTCGCCTGGAACTGCTTTTGGTGGTAACTTGATGGAGGTAAGGTATATTTTGCTGTTTCCCGTCTAATGATACCAATTGGAATTCTTAGGTCTTCTGATGGATGTAATCCTGGATTGTTACGTTCATGGAGGGTGAGAGGCAGGCGACGCTATATGGTTTCAGCTTCTGAGTGCGTCGTAAAGCAATCCTATGATTAGTGTTATATGGGATTATCGTAATGGGGAATACTGTAATGCTTATTATACTTCCTTGAGGGATATCATTCGTCTGGGTACATTTGAAGATAGACAAGTAGCGTCATACGTGGAGACGTAACACGAGCTACTACGTAACACGTAACACGTAAGACGTAGGCAGCTGCCATCTCAAAGAACACGTACTAAAAGTGTCAGTTTTGCATTCCATAATGCAGTACATGTGCCTCGCGAGATGGGATCTACGATTTCCTCGGCTCGGACCGAGAAAGTCCTGTGGAGTTAATACCTCAGCACGCTGCGAATTAGGTGGTTCCGAGTAATGCACTTGGAAAATGTTTCCCGAACGTTATACGCGGGCAACCAGTTAACGGTCGAATTATGATGTGGTCCTGTTACTTGCTACATGCTGCAATACGCTTGTGCGAATCGCTGCACACTGCGGAAGCTTGACCATGTACACCATAGACGGTGTATATTGACACATGGGCGTGATAATTCCTGCTCATGATCGAATTTGTCAAAGTGCTCTTGAAATCAAATAGCAATCGGGAATATTCAATATACCAGAAAAGCTGCGCGACGTATGCGCAATACGGTTGGGGCTATTCCTGGGACATCTTCCGTATGCTACGAGGTTTAGTGGCCAAAGGGGATGGTAGTACGATCCGTCTGCACTCTAGTTGGTTGCCAGTGTCGGGCTGTTTGTATTCCAGTCTGCCCGGTCCCGTGTAGAGCCGTGTAGGCCGGCCCCTCGCCGTTGCCCGTGATGACAACCATGATCCATTTTCTGACGGTGCCGTCCGCGTGGGCGGTCGCCAGGTGGGCCCGAGTCGTGGCGGCTGTGCCACACTGCCGATATCGGTCAGGTTCTCTGACGGTGATGGTGTGCTGCACGGCCGCCGCCGCCCACCGGACGGTCGCAGGACGTCTACTCTGGCTCTGACGGCTACTGTCCACGTGCTGCTGGTGGTAGTGGCCTCGTCTGGTGTCCACTGACCGGTGTGTCTCCTTGTCGACAGACTGCCGCGGCGGCCACTGGTTCCCGGCGCTGACACGGTGAGGACTGACCACCGCCGACCTCCCCCTCTCCCTCCACACGGTACCTGTGATGAGCCAGTATTTGCTATCTGAGTCGACTGATTACCTCACACCTACCACCGAGATCTCTGACACATGTGGCCGTCTGTCTGACCTGTAGTGCCCCCACTGCTGTGTGACGGATGGTTGGTTCACGGACACCGGCACAGTCTGGATGGCGTCTCGTGCCAGGAATGTGACGTCACACCCTTTGGACGGACCCTCAGGTGAGGTTCACACCATGGCGGACCTGTGCCCGTCAGAACTCTTCACGTGATGTCTGTACATGTTAGACTGTTGACGTTTCGGCTGAGACAAACCTTTAGCTGATGATGTTTGTGTATGATGACATGTTAGTAGTTGTTGTCTTTCCATGACGTCTGGTGTTTGTTGGCAGTTGACCATGGAATATCATCGTGGAAGAAGTCACCTATTCCTTGAGCACGTGAGTGTTTGGATTGGGATAGTGCTGACGCGTTTGTTCTGGCTCTTGTTTCTCGTGTGCCATTTTGTATAGTTTCGAGCCTGCCTCTAATTTCAAGTGATGTAGGTGCGGGAGTGATTTGCTGTGTTTATTGGACTACCTTGCGCTGTGATGATCAACAAAGCACAGGGACTTAATACTGAACTCTCATGTTGATGTACTTACCTGACAAATGCCCTGGTGTAGCGGAGGCCCTATTGTTCTATCTCCCTGACCACGTTATGTCCCGCGTCACAGATGGCACCATGCGAGACGGCCCGTGATTTTTGGGTCAGCAGCAACAACTTGGGGTAGAAGGTTAGTAACTTTATCATACTTTTGAAAGTAAGGTGATGTGTGGCTGGTATCATGATGTTGGTACGGACTTAGTTCTGAGCTAAAGTGATGACGATCCTAACTGAATGAAGTCAGTCATATGGCGCCATACTATTTGTTAACGGTGCTGACCACCCTGCCATCTGTCGACAGTTTTTGGACGAACACGAGCTCTATGGTGGGTTCTTGGGAGATGAAGGGCACCGACGTCACTGCTGAGGGGCCCTTTCGATTGAAATATGTTTCTTCAGGGGACCTAACGTGAATTACTTTCTGCTGTCTTGCATCATGTTTTTATACTTGGCTCCTGGGATGTTATTACCGGTGTAAGATGGCCATCTTCAGACATGATAACACCAAGGAATAGTTGAGGTGTGTTTCAGCTTGATCGGGATGTTGCGATATCTGACATAAAGTGATCACCACCATCTTTGATGCGCCATAAATACACACGCAATGGGTCAAATGTAGTCGTGCTGCCGTGTAGACCCTTGTTATCGTGCTACCGTGTAACAAGAGTGCATATGTTGGGCCAATACTGCTGGAGCGACATCACTACACCACTAATCCCAGTCTTCGGAGTCATGTAGCTTTTATTCTAGATTCTCAATCATGACTGTACAAAGTGACGAGTTGCCCGATCTCGTCGCTTCTACCGTACCATCCATGATTTTATCGTAGCATCGCGTCAAAATATCGTGGCTCCATAGGTGCATGGTGCTAAAGGAGACGAAGGCTATCGGAGAATGTGTATGGTAGATAGTTGGAGGAAATTATCCTTTGATCTGGTGTTGCAAAATTGGGTGGTTGATTCGTGCAGACGACTCCATTCGCGCATGACTTGCGTGAATGCAGTCACACTCTGACGACTGTGATTATTAGGATTCACGCATGACTTGCGATCTAGAAGCATTACAGCTTTGATGTCCCAGTCTGACCGTGTTAACATTTACATATCTTGCCGATGACTGTATAGCCCTTTACATGACCACGCCTGTGCACGGTATGGATCTATGATATATCTCATTTGATATTACTGCGATGGACTGGGGTCGTAGCATACTATGGTAATGTTTAAATAGTTTACTCACCACGCCAATTTTCCTGATGAACATTTTCTTTACTGTACCACCGTGACAGTTTCAAGCTCAACAGGTCTGAGACGATTTCACGTGGCTCTAAGGGTATGCCTTAGTAAAGCATGCTAGCGTTATTTGTCTGCTTTCAGATCAGAACCGATCGATGTTCAAGACATGCCTGAATACTTCTATCTCATGGATTGCATGAGACTACGGGAGACCAGGACTACAAGGTAAGGCCGTCTATCCTCGCTGACGACCCTGCCACCTTGCTGATGTGAGGCTTGATGATCACTTTCTACTGTTCGGGCTTCGACTGTCCGTGAGGACCACTGTAGCCCTGACCTGACCTGACCTGACCTGACCTCGGGCACACTCCATGCCATCCCAGTCTCTCTAACTATGAAGGTTGGAGCCTAGCCGACCTGGTTCACTGTTGTGTGGATGATCTCCCTTCCATACCCCGTGTTGTACTGCCGTTTGGGTGGTGACTCCGCCATTGTGCGTGATGATATCTAGTGGTGACCCCGCCTCCGCAAGCTCTTCTGATGTAGTGGGTGGTGATAGTTATACTTGTGGTGCAACCAGTGATGAACATCAAGAGCCAATCCAATGAGATTTGTGATTACCAATGATAGATCTGATGCATTGTTAAATGTTGTGGGTGTGACAGTCACTCTGCAGATGCTTATCCTATGTTAACTTTTGCAGTCGACGGGTGCTACGTGCCTCCTCGACCCGTACGTCGTGCATCTTGCAACGTCGTGCGCAGTCAGTTCTCACCGTCTCCGAGCCGTTGGGAGTTGACTTCGGACACTAGAGGTGAGGAACTGTCCTGTTGGCGGACTACAATTGCTCAGCTTTCATGATGACCACACACATTTACCTACATTCTCTGAGATGTCGTGATTAACCTTCACTGCCTGATGGTATGACGTTCGTGCATGTTGTGTTCCCCCGTGACGTTGTCTTTAACCACCGGTCTCCCTACATATGCGAGTTGATCCCTGCCTGTGTGGAGAGGTCTTCTACTCGTCCCATCGCGTGTTGACGTCCAGTGGGTTGGGCGTGAAGCCATGTACGGTGAGGTGAGTATGTCCCAATTACATATGTCCCAAACCAAGGTGCCAAGGATCCCTGCTGTTTTCTGGAGATGTGAATTTTCTTCATTTTTCCTCCTTTGTCGGCTGACTGACGGGGAACTTGTATCAATTGTCAACACTAGGCACCCTACCGTTTGCACATGGCCCATTTTTGGTTGTGTTGAAGGTGCATTGACGCTCATTGACGCTCATCGGGATAGGGAACAGTATATATTCTGACTGGCCAAGTAGGTGGGTGTTGAATCTCCTGCGAATCTGCATGGTTTTTATTGTGTATAACGCTAGGTATTTCATGAGTGTATCTTTTCTTCTTCTTTTTTATTCTTTTGGGTGTTCAATGGCAACCGTTTCTATACTACATGATGAGAATACTCTTGATCAATGGTTAGAACAATCGGAATCTCATGACGATTCTAGGGCGGACTGATGATGTTTTGAATTGTTTCTTTTATCCTGGGACTATCTCCGAGTTGACCAGGGTGTTTGATCTGCCTCTTTTCAGTCATCTGGACGCTGAAGTGTCGCATTGTCCCGAGTTCCGCACGTGGTCTGTTGTTAAGAAGCACCGAGGGTTACAGGAATCGCGATCCTCGAGTCGACTGACTTGTGGGTAAGTTCACTGTGCTTTCTTTGTTTTTTTTTTATTCGTCGGGTTGTTCTCGACGCACTTTATGCACGATCACGGCGAATGGGACCTCCCACACTTCCACTGTTTCGGGAAATGCCCCGAGTGTTGCGAATGCTAAACCCTGGACTTTTGATACCCAGAGCTCAAGACGTTAACTACTCAGCCTTACCGGCATACTGTGCTTTGTGGAATGGGGAGCAAATGTTGGATCAGCTTGCTAACCTGGATGTCGTGGTCGCTTTTTAGGTGTAAGAAACCACCTGCGACAACGAAAATACAAAAGCCCCTCAAGGATGATGCATTTATCAAGCCATGAGTTTAAATGCCGGTGGTGTTCCCAATGAACAAGCCGTGATGGCGTTCTTAGCCTTCGCGGTTATAATTTTGGGAAACATGGATGACCTCTGTTAAAACCCGCCTTACTGTACCTATCAGTCTGGTGGATCCTGACATTGGGTACACACACGTTGGAAGGCTTGATTAACGTTAGGATTTCCGGTCCAGGGAACTGAACACTTTCTTTGTCTAAACGTACTGCGTGAACGGAACATCTTTGAGCTTCGTTCGTGCCTGCCCAGTAAAGAAGGGATGGTGTTCGGAGAATCCCCAGTGCCTGGTGTTCGGAGAAGTCCTGAGCTACAGCTTTGGGGTGTCCTATGTGTTGGGGTGATGCTTTGATTGTCACCAACCATGTGGTCCGAATGGACCGTACGACGCCGTATTGCTGTTAATATGTGGTGCTGACCGGCCTGTCGTCTGTCGACAGATATACGTGGCCCGCAATGGTATCCATCGAAGATGCGATATTGGACCGCCTTGGCTCCTGAAGAACATATGGCTCGAATATTGCGTAACGGAACGTTCTCTGGAACTTGGGGACCCTCCGTTTCGAAGTTTTTGCTGTGGTGAGAAAATAGTGAAGTGTAACAAATTGTACCTTGTTTGATAATCGCAATAAAAGCATGTTTCGAGCATGTTTTGACTGGATATGGAGATGCCAGTTGACATGAAATCGTCCCAGATGGCTTCTTACCCATTCTTGGGAGACTACATCTTGTCTCGTCAGGATCAGTTGAGAGCCGACAGGAACACTCGATGTTACCTACCGAACCTTCTTCTGGGTCGGTGTTGTAAAAGACGGTGACAGCTGAAATTGTGTATCCTCGTTGGCCGTGCTTTCCGCAGATGATTCGATCGTTGTTCGTGCAGCTCATCTACCGGGAACCTGCACAGTAACGGGGGGAGTATTGCTATACGCTAGAGGCTGCCTTTTAATTTGCTCAGATTGACCAAAGATATTAGTAATATGGCCACATGTTATCTTCGGATTTAGTAATATGGCCACATGTTATCTTCGGATATTAGTAATATGGCCACAGGAAGCCACATGTCATCTTCGGTAATATGGCATCCTTCGCGCCCGAAGTGGATTACCCGGTTTCCTTGATTTTGCTTTTCAATGACTGGATTCCTTACTCCTGATATGGACATTGCGAGGATGTATCTCACTGGGTGTGCGCGGTCGTCACTAGGGGCTCTAGATAACATAATTAGATAATCAATTAGAAACATTGCGCTGCGATCGTGAACTACATCAAGAAAGACACACATCGGACCCTTCGAATCTTGGATGATTCGTTGATCCGCCGAAATGTACTCCACAAATGTAGATAACTAAGCTACTCCTGTGTTAAAAGCACTGGCGTCTCCAAATTGCGTTGTCAAGAAGGAACACCCAACTGGTCTTCGGAACATGTAACCAGTGCTCGTTTAAGTTCGGTAGGCGTAATGGTGGTTCAATAGCCAGTATGCTTGAACAAGGATTACGTACAGTTCATGTAGGTATCCGAATACATTTCGTCAGGGAAGGTAGAAAGGGGAAGAATTATGCATTTGTATTAATCTTAGCATCCCACGGAGACACGATGCGAAACATCCTATTGCATGTCAGGCATTTTCAAGGCGTAAGATACAGCAGAAACGCGGGAAGCGTCGCGATTGCGCAATATGGGCGTGCAATTGCACAAACGTTCTCGTGGCGACGACCTTGTTGACCGAAGCGCGCGAAGTTGGAAATTGTTCCATTTTAGGGGACTAATTCTGGTGAATCTTTAGCCGTCAGAACTAAAGGACGGGGAGACCTTTAGACAGGGAACTTCTTGAAATTCGTGAGTTCTTGACTAGATGTATCGCCAGTGTCGGACACGAATGGTGATTGCCTTTGGCTATTACAACATGGGGTTGATTTGGTCTGCCCTTATCCAGGCGGCATATGTATCCATCCGGTAGTCACGGAAGGACCTTTTTCTACCCAGCCGTGTTTCCACGGACCACGAGAGGTATTGGGCTTCACTCGGGGGGGGGACATGTAGCGAGAACTAGTAGCACAGTAAGGTTTTGTCTGGCCTCGTCACCAAAACACAGACCGGCATTTGCTATCCCTTTGTTTCCAAATGATGAACATCAGAATAGGGTCATTGAAATGAGACCCTAGATGTCGACGCCCCCTTAAACTCCAATCCACCACCAGTGATTGAAATGATGCAATGTCAAAAGGATGCTGAAACGTCGTTTGCTACCGCGATGTTAGACTTTGCTTTCGACTCTTATTGAAATATTTTTCCCAGCAGAGTATCACGAGGGCGACATTGTTGCGAGATGTAGTAATCCAGCTACCACGGCATTAGGTGAGAATTGAACCCAAGAAACATCGTTGCTGGAGACCATGGCGTCCAGTGTATCGATGGGGTCTTCCTTGACGTGGTCATTTTGGTAGGTTTCGTGGTCTCGTTAAAGAGACGCGTGGCGTGCAGGATTGCTTCTAGAAACTGCCGATTTGATGATTTGATGCCAATCGCTAACCCTTTCCGGTCAGATCCTCACACCCCTCTGGTGGGAGTAACCCCCCTCTAAAATACAAACTAAGCGTCGCAAGAAAACGAAAGAGGGTGTCATCCGAAAGCGCTCGATGAGTAGGGTCAGGATCCACCCATGAAAAACATTTCCACAAAAGTGGCGTCACTAGGGGTCTGGATTTTCACGACCTTTCATGACTTAAATTATGCTTTTGGCTCAGAAGTTCATTTTTGGGATATTTGAAAGAGGAAAAGTTATTTGGAATGAGAAAAGGACAGTGAAATCGAGCAGGTCCATTCAATTTTCGGCCCCCGAAAGAGAAAAATTATTTGTTTGAAATTTTGAAAGTAATTTTACTTTTCTAATGGGTAGAGCAGACCGCGAAACGTTGTTGGAAGTTAGCTTGCCCTAATAACATGCTTACTTCAGCCAAAATCTTCGATTTGAACTGCACTGGGGAAGCATGCAAAATTTATATGTGGAGGCATTCCATGGTGAGTGCCTTACGACCATTTTTTATTTTCTTGAAAATTTGTGTACCGGGGCTTTCAATGGCGAACAATTCATTTATGATGAGAAAAAAATTCCCCCAAAAATATTTCCCCGGATAGTCTTGGCAAATTTCCCAAGGTCAGGGAGGAGTCCTAAATTTGACAACCTGTAACAAAAAACGTTCAACTTTCGTTGAACCTTTTTTGGTTGAATTAGGATGAGCGAAGGAACAAGTTGGCCATTTCGGATTTTCGATATTAAATTTACTAAGTCACGTGACCTCGTGACCTATCTTTTATGGCGTGACTTTGACCTTTTGGGTGCTGAAATTATAACTCGTCTGATGACGACTTCAGCCCCATTCAGGCCATTTCAAATAAATAAATAAAAAACGTGGGGTTCGACCTGTAAAAAGTACTTTTAGGCATCGCAATGCCGACACGACACGCTGGTTGGTCCCCCTGTCCGTCGATAGCTTCGCATCTATTTGGCATACTGTTTCGAAATGGTCCAGAGTGGCTCCCGACGACGAAACCTGTCGGTTGGTGCCTGTTATACTGCCATCAGGTCATAAGGTGACATTGACATTAGGTGTTCAAGATCACAGGTGCCTATTGACATATACATATACCTATCGATAGAACAACACAACATCGCACCAACATATCACTTCAACACCTTGACATGGTTGCCAGTCTTGTGTTCTGAGAGGAAGTGGATCCGCATTATTTTCTGACTCACAGGGCAGAACCTGTGGTGCTATCTTGTTCCCTTGATCAGCACGGCTTTGGTGAAGCGGCCATTCAGCTCCTGCTCAGCCTTCTGCACTTCCACTTTTGTGAAATATAAAAGCAGACGAAAGAGAGGCCCACGTGCCCTCGCTGTCTGGACGTTCTCACGGTGCGACACGTGCTCTTCTCGTGCAAACACTTCTCAAGGAAGCGAAGGTTATCTTTCGGAAATGATGTCGGATATTTAACATATCGCGATATTCTAGCAGATGACCCGAACATAGTTAATTCTGGCAATATATTCAGGTACCTGCGAGTGAGAAAATTTGAGTCCATATACTCAGCTTAGTAACACAATATGACTTTAACATTATAAATGAAAGTTATGGGCGCTAATGATCACAATTTATGGTCGAGGCGCTCCAAAACCCAAACAACTAACTCATGATCAGTGAGTAGCTTGTAGGTCTTGCTTGTACGAAAAAGTTCATGTGAATGACCCAATCATGATGTTACCATTTTGAAGTCTTCATGTTCTGGTTAGTCTTCACAAAGGTGGCCGCGGTAGCTCAGCTGGTAGAGCATCGGACTCCTGATCTGGAGGTTGTGGATTCGAATCTCACAACCGAGGGCATTTACCGAGTCCACTCGCGGCTAGTCGGCGTGAGAGGTTAGCAACGTTACATAACCCAGCAGTGGAATGCATGTTCTTGGTGTTCATCAAGCTCCGTTTCCTCATGCATATCAGAAATTTCAGTTGTCAGCATTTGAATGCTTGAAATCGACACTTGGCTGCGTCAAGTCAACGGTGCAGATGCGTATTGTCTTGTGAAATTCACCCGTCTGGTGCGCATTCACCTGATCAAGGGCGGGAAATATCCAAGGGTTGTTTACGTGCGGTAGTTCCGAAAACACTACTGACCAAGGAATATTTATGACTACAATAGGCATCAAACCTGACCTGAAGTGTTCTTGCAGGCTTTTTTTTTTCCCAAAAGGGGGGGGCCACTGGTGGTTCGTTTGGGGGGATTTTTAAAATTTTTTTTTTTTTTTTTTTTTTTTTTTTTTTTGTTGGTGGTTTTGTTGTTTGTGTTTTGGGGGTCCTCCAAAAATTTTTTTTTTTAAAAAAAAATATTTTTTTTTTTTTTCCAAAAAAAATTTATTTTAATTTTTTTTTTAAAAAAAAAAAAAAAATTTTTTTTGGGGGCCTTACCTAAAGTTTTCCCAAAGGGGAATTCTATAATATGAATAGGGGGCCTGACCTGAAGTGTTCTTGCAGGCCGGCTTCCGTGAGCCGCATCTGCTGGTGGTGACGGACCCGCGCATGGACGCCCAGCCCATCTCCGAGGCGTCCTATGTCAACATACCCGTGATCGCCTTCTGCAACACGGACTCGTCGTCGCGCTACGTCGACATCGCCATACCCTGCAACAACAAGGTCTACCACAGCATTGGCCTCATGTGGTGGATGTTGGCGCGCGAGGTACGTAGCGAGCTGAGGCGACTCGGGATGTGGAGGATCAGTCCAGCCCTGGTATGGTCAGAACGCTTGGGCAGCGTGCCAGCTTTCTGTGTCACGGGCAAAACACTTGTCCAGTCGCCACTCCCTCTGGCCCTGCATGAGCCTTTGGGCGCCAGGTTCTTCCGGGAACTTCATGGACTATATTGCAGTGTGTCCCTTAGGAAGCAGTCTTGTGATAAACTCGACTGTGCCGAACACTGAGGACGACATTGGTTGTCATCTTCTAGTTGACCTGTGTTCTTACACCGCGCCGGGTGTGCCCTGCAGCGCCAGTGGTATGGCGGGCGTGTCGTGTGATGACCTGACGTGTCGTGTGATGACCTGACATGTCGTGTGATGACCGGACGTCTCGTGTGGTGACCTGACATGTCGTGTGATGACCTGACGTGGCGTGTGATGACCTGACGTCTCGTGTGATGACCTGACGACTCGTGTGATGACCTGACGTCTCGTGTGATGACCTGACGTCTCGTGTGATGACCTGACGTCTCGTGTGATGACCTGGCATGTGTGACGGCCTGACGTCTCGTGTGATGACCTGACATGTCGTGCGATGACCTGACGTCTCGTGTGATGACCTGACTTGTCGTCCGGCCGCCAGGTGCTGCGTCTGCGCGGCACGATCGGCCGCAAGCGCGAGTTGGAGGTGATGCCCGACCTGTTCTTCTACCGCGACCCGGAGGAGATCGAGAAGGAGGAGCAGCAGAAGCGGGAGGCGGCCGCTGAGGAGGCGGCCGCCGCTGCCACAGCGGCTGCGGCTGCTGCGGCAGCCGCTGTGCTGCCGCCGGCCGTGGAGGACGTGGTGCCGGCGGCGGCCGACTTCGGCACGGTGCCGGCCGGCTCTGCAGTGGCTCCGGCCGCCGCCAGCGACTGGACCAAGGACTGGTCGGCGACCGCCGCCGCCACTGGCGACTGGGCCGCCGCCGCGCCCGACCAGAGCTGGACCTGAGCGGCTCTCAGGTGGGTCGGCGACACATCGCATTGTGTGTGGGGACTACAGGCGGGAGCGTCGTCCAGGCCTTACGTGACTGCGAACATGTGAACAGTAGGGTGTGACGTACTCGTGATGTTTGTCACGGGGCAAAATGCCAGGGTGGGTTTTTTTCGGGGGCGATGATAAAAAAGCGACTTGGAGAAAAAAGAAACTAAAAGGGACATGGGGCTTTCTCTCACTTCCGGAATGCTCCCCCATTCACTTCCATGGCGAACTATGGCCATCTATGCAAATGTTTTTTTTTGTATCTCAGCTTGTAGCGGACGTACAAAGACGAGACGAGTACCATTGTATTGCTCATGCTGAGAACTTTCCATTGATACCTATTTTTATTACCTGGGTTCACTAGGTCGCCGTCGAAGGTCAGATCACATCTCACTCAACACCGGAAAAGGTCATTCAGAGACCATAATCATGTATCGCAGAACTAAGTCACTGAACACTTCACTTGACAATGACGAAAATGAAATGTACTCCTGCTGATACCGATGATTATTTGGATTCACGCCTGGCACATGTTTCCCTACATGTTCGCGCTCCGTTGGCATTCTAATCTGACAGTGTTATAATTTGTTTGCAGGTATCACCGACGGCATTACCATCATCCTCACGTCTACCTGTGTCCGCGGTAGGTGTACTATGGCGAGGGTTCAGGTGGTGATATCTCGTGGTAGTGTTTTGATAATGCACTGACTAGGACAATACAGCTGATGAACATTTACTCTCCTGTACTACCGTGACAGTTTCAAGCTCAACAGGTTTGAGACAAGTTTCCAGAGCTATGAAAGTATATTTGTTGTTGCTGTAGTCTAACATGTGTGTTCTTTCCCAGACCAGAATGAAGTGCTGTTCAGTGGGCGCAAAATGACCCCAGATGTCGACGTGCCCCTAAACTCTCCAAACCACCACCACCAAGTGCTGTTCAGCATGTCTGACCATTTCCATCTCATGGATGCCTCCAGGACTACGAGGTAAGGCCGTCCACCCTGGCTGGTTACCCTGCCACATTGCTGCTTTGAGGTTTGATGACCACTGTCTACTGTTCGCGCTCCGACTGCCCGTGGGGACCACTGTAGCACTGACCTGACCTCGCCCACACCAGGGGTCATCTGTCAGTGGTCACGTGGTTGACGGTGACCTCCCGTCCACAGGTCACATCACGATGATGACTGGGATAGATGCTGTTCTGCAGCGGTGTATCCAACGAAAAAAGTAATTGATAAGCTTACCTGACGGTGAATGCGACGTGGATGCCATACCTCGTTTTGCATGACCGCTTGAATCGTATCTCCGCCACTTTCCGCACTGATGTCACTATGAGGCAGATTGTGCGAATACACGAGGCAGGTATGTTTTTTGACATGTGAGTGATAGGACAGAATATCAATAAACTAACTCCCAGGACAGTGCTGCATTATTGTGATGCGTTTAGCTTACATGTTTCGGGTCTATTTAGGAGTGTCTTGAAGTGTTTTTAGTCGTCCATTCGCCACTCCCGTTGGCTCAGCATGGTCTTTGGGTACCAGGCTCCTCCGGGAGCATTGTGGACTACATGACAGTGTGTCCCTTAGGAAGCAGTCCTGTCGTGATAGACTCTACTGTGCCGAACACTGAGGACGACATTTATACATTTTCCATACATTTTGTGCATTTTCTTTCGTTGCCTTGTCTGCAGCCCAGCAACGATCGATTTCCCCGATGATGACTCGTTACTTGTTCATGGCAAGTGTTCGCATTTATCAAGAAAGTGCATCTTCAAATAACATGTGTATGCGTAGTTGAGTACTCAAAAAAACTAACTGGACGCTGTCTACTCTTCGCCTTCCACCAGCCCATGGAGACCACTGGAGATTACACGTGACCTCAGTTACACCCTACACCATCCATCGGTGGTCTCGTGGCTGACTGGCATCCTGCCCGCAGGTTATAGCACGGGGGCGACTAAGACAATGGCTGTTTGGCAACAGCATATTCTGCAACCAAGAAGGTAAATTCCGAGCCGACCTGGCTGTCACTGCCGTGTGGATGGTCTCCCTGCCATACCTCGTGTTGTACTCCTGTTTGGGTGGTGACTCAGCCACTACGCGTGATGATATTTAGCGAACGGGCGGACATACCTGCCCCCGGGCACTGCTGACTGTTCCCACCCTGATGCCACTTGAAGTCAGATGGTGTGAGTGTGTGGACGGCTGCTGTGGGACTGACACACCTCGTCTGTTGTCCAGACCGGCGGACCGTGTCAGGTCACCTGTGGTGTGACCTCTCCACGTCACACGCGGCAGGTGAGAGGGTCCCGCGACCACAGCTTGGTACTCGGCCTCCTCAAGCTCTTCTGATGTAGTGGGTGGTGATAGTCCTACTTGTGGTGTGACCAGTGATGAACATCAAGAGCCAATCCAATGAGATCTGTGATTACCAATGATAGACCTGATGCATTGTTAGAAGTTGTGGATGTGACAGTCACTCTGCATATGCTTATCCGATGTTAACTTTTGCAGTCGACGGGTGCTACGTGCCTCCTCGATCCGTACGTCGTGCATCTTGCAACGTCGTGCGCAGTCAGTACTCACCGTCTCCGAGCCGTTGGGAGTTGACTTCGGACACTAGAGGTGAGGAACTGTCCTGTTGGCGACTACAATTGCTCAGCTTTCATGATGACCACACACATTTACCTACATTCTCTGAGATGTCGTGATTAACCTTCACTGCCTGATGGTATGACGTTCGTGTATGTTGAGTTCCCCCGTGACGTTGTATTTAACCACCCGTCTTCCTACAGATCTGTAGGGAGACGGGTGGTTAACTCGTCCCATCGCGTGTTGACGTCCAGTGGGTTGGGCGTGAAGCCATGCACAGTGAGGTGAGTATGTCCCAAGTCAACATATGCTTTGGTGGCAGAGGCTGCTTGAGGGCGTATTTGCCATCATCTGAAGCATAGATCGTAAAAAGCGAAGGCATTGCCGAGGACCCTCACACCCGGACGTTTGGGGAGTCGTTGGGCCTGAAAGAAGAAAAAAACATTTAACCGATATAACTAACAGCCTGCGGAATTTCACAGAGATGCCCATGGACAAAACATTGCGCTGCGATCTTGAACTACATCAGGAAATACACACATCGGACCCTTCCAATCTTCGATGATTCGTTGATCCGCCGAAATGTACTCCACAAATGCAGTGGCGTCGTCACGAAATTCTTCCAAGGGGGGCGAGATCGAAAGGGGGCCTGCATTGTGCTAGGGCCTCCTATTGCTTTTAGGCCCTTAGTATGGTTCGGGAATGGGAAACTGATGGCTGGAGGGCCTTCTTTTCGTCCTGGAGGGCCTCCTTTTCGTCCTAGAGGGCATCATTTTCGTCCTGGGGGCCTCCTTCTCATCATGGGGACCTCCTTTTCGTCCTGGTGGCATTTTCGTTCTGGGGCCTCTGTGTCAATATTTGGCACTCGCTTGATTTCTGGGGCCTCCTACCCTCTCCTAGGTGACTTCTTTTTACAAACTAGGGGCCTCCTCCTGGAGGCCCCTAATTTGTATACTCTCTTTTTCGTCTTGGGAGCCTCCTTTTCATCCTGGAGGGCCTCTTTTCGTCCTGGAGGGCCTCCTTTTCGTCCTGGAGGGCCTCCTTTTCGTCCTGGAGGGCCTCCTTTCCATCCTGGGGCCTCCTTTTCGTCCTGGGGGCCTCCTCAAATTTCAGGGGGCGGCGCCCCCCCCCCAGTCTCACGGCAGGGGGGGCAATTTCCCCCTCTGGCCCCCGGTGGCGACGCCCCTGCACAAATGTAGATAACTACGCTACTCCTGTGTTAAAAGCACTGGCGTCTCCAGATTGCGTTGTAAAGAAGGAACACCCAACTGGTCCTCGGAACATGTAACCAGCGCTCGTCTTAGTTCAGTAACCGTCATGGTGGTTCAATATGCTTCAGTATGCTTCAACAAACATTAAATACAGCGAATGATCAACCCTGATCGATGCGCCCCCAAGCCCAAATAACTAAGATTAAATACAGTTCATACAGGTATCCGAATACATTTCCCCAGGGAAGGTGGAAAGGCGAGGAATTACCTATTTGGATTTATCTTAAAATCCGATGGAGACACGAGCATCCCATGAATTCATGTATATCATGGCACTTGTATGGCAGGCATTTTCAACGCGTAAGATACATTAAAAAATGCGGGAAGCGTTTCGATTGCGCGATATGGGCGTGCAGGTGCACACACGTTTTCGTGGTGACGTGGCCTTATTGACCGAAGTGCGCGAAGTTCGAAACTGTTGCATTTTAGGGGACTAATTCGGGTAAATCTTTAGCCTTCAGAACTAAAGGAGGGGGAGACCTTTAGACAGGGAACTTCTGGAAATTCGGAAGTTCTTGACTAGATGTGTCGCCAGTGTCGGGCACGAATGGTGATTGCCTTTGGCTATTACAACGTGCGATTGATTTGGTCTGCCCTTATCCAGGCGGCATATGTATCGATCCGGTAGTCACGGAAGGACCTTTTTCTACCCAGCCGTGTTTCCACGGACCACATGAGAGGTATTGGGCTTCACTCGGGGGGACACATAGCGAGAACTGATAGAACAGTAAGGTTTTGTCTGGCCCCGTCACCAAAACACAGACAGGCATTTGCTATTCCTTTGTTTTGAAATGATGAACAACATCGGAAGAGAGTGATTGAAATGATGCAATGTCAAAAGTACGCTGAAACGTCGTTTATCACTGCGATGCTCGACTTTGCTTTCGACTCTTATTGGAAATATTTTTCCCAGCAGTATATCACGAGGGCGACATTGTTGCGAGATGTAGTCATCTGGCTACCACGGCATTAGGTGAGAATTGAACCCTAGAAACATCGTTGCTGGAGACCATGGCGGCCAGTGTATCGATGGGGCTCTACCTTGAGGTGGTCCTTTTGGTAGGTTTCGTGGTCTCTTTAAAGAGACATCGTGTGGCGTGCAGGATTGCTTCTAGAAACTATGGACTTGATGATTTGATGCCAATTGTTAAACCGTTCCGTCTTTCCGGTCAGATCCTCACACCCCTCTCGGGTAGGAGTAACCCCCCTCTAAAATCCAAACTAACCATCGCAAGAAAACGAAATAGGTACCATCCGAGAGCGCTCGATGAGTAGGGTCAGGTTCCATCCCTCAAAGGATTTCCACAAAAGTGGTCTGGATTTCCACCTTTCATGACTTAGAGAAATGCAGACATTACACCGTTATACTCAGTGGCGTCGCCACGAAATTCTTCCAGGGGTGGCGGGCGAGATCGAAAGGGGCCTCCTGCTCCCCGAAAAGGGTACTCCATTGTGTTAGGGCCTCCTATTGTTTTTAGGCTCGGTAATGGGAAACTGAGGGCTGGAGGGCCTCCTTTTCGTCGTGGAGGGCCTCCTTTTCGTCGTAGAGGGCCTCCTTTTCGTCGTGGAGGGCCTCCTTTTCGTCGTGGAGGGCCTCCTTTTCGTCGTGGAGGGCCTCCTTTTCGTCCTGGGGTTTCGTTTTCGTCCTGTGGGCCTCCTTTTAGTCCTGGAGGGCCTTCTTTTCGTCCTGGGGGCCTCTTTTTCGTCCTGAGGGCCTCCTTTTCGTCCTGGGGGCCTCCTTTTCGTCCTGGGGCCTCTTTTCGTCCTGGGGGCCTCCTCAAATTTCAGGGGGGGCAGTTTCACGGCAGGGGGGCAATTGCCCCCTCTGCCCCCCGGTGGCGACGCCCCTGGTTATACTACGCAGAATCTTGAGCAAGCCATGAACAAAGATGACAACATAGGTATGCCCTGGCCCCGTTGGATCAAATCGGTAACCTGGCCAGTTCACGTGACTCAACTTGACTTATCAGGGTCATGTCATGTATCACTGTAACCGTCTCGACGTGACGAACACAATTGTGTTTTCAGCTCGTTTGCTCAATTAGTGTCAAAGGTATAGCCATAAACGTGTTCGTGACATCAGATGACCTTGAACTCCCAATGTCGTGACCTTGTGACCTGATGTCAGTGTGATAGAAACCAACTGAGAGGTTTCGTCATCAGGGGCCACTTTGGACCATTTCCTCACCGTGGACCATTTCGACACCGTATGCCAACTAGATGCAAAGTTATCGGCGGGCAGCCGTCCCAAACAGCATGCTGTGTCAACATTGCGAGTCCCAAAAGTGCTTTTCATATATACATATATATATATATATATATATATATATATCTATATATATCACATATATTAATGCTATAAAGGAATTCTTTCGGTACATAATGTGGGCGTACCAACGTGCGTAGCGCACCGGAAATGGTACCGATCGACGCGTCTCCACCGTGCGCGTCTGAATAGGGTGTTTTCCACGTTGTCAGACGGACATTGAGCACGTGGCACGTGATTTTCGTTTCTCAAAAGCCCCATTGACTTAATCATGGGCCCCTTTGGGACACCCTGAACGCCACCCCGTGCCCCCATCCCACCAGGTGACCTCAGTTCCACTCGGCGGAAAATATCTCCTACGGAGATATTTTCCTGTGTAGAGTGGCCGACACTTTGTCCCGGTTTCGCTACGTTGCGGCAAAAACGAATTCCTAACTGGCGGATTCCGGGTTCAATCCCCGGGCAATGCCACAGCCGCTACGTTGCGGCAAAAACGGATTTCTAGCTCGGGGGTTCCGGGTTCGATCCCCGGGCAATGCCACAGCCGCGTCACCAATGCCGCGGCCGCGCCGCCAATGCCGCGGCCGCGCCACCAATGCCGCGGCCGCATCACCAGTGCCACAGCCGCGTCACGAATGCCACAGCCGCGCCACCAATGCCACAGCCGCGTCACCAATACCGCAGCCGCGTCACCAATGCCGCAGCCGCGTCACCAGTGCCGCTGCCGCGTCACCAATGCCACAGGTGCGGCGCCAATGCCGCAGCCGCGCCACCAATGCCACAGCCGCGTCACCAGTGCCGCTGCCGCTGCTGGGTTGGGTTGGGTTGGGGTGGGTTGGGCTGGGTTGGGTTGGGTTGGGTTGGGTTGGGTTGGGTTGGGTTGGTTTGGTTTGGTTGGGTTGGGTTGGGTTGGGTTGGGTTGGGTTGGGTTGGGTTGGGTTGGGTTGGGTTGGGTTGGGTTGGGTTGGGTTATGTTAGGTTATGTTAGGTTATGTTAGGTTATGTTAGGTTGGGTTGGGTTGGGTTGGGTTGGGTTGGGTTAGGTTAGGGTACTTGTTTGGACCAATTTCGACTCACTTGGAAAATTTCAACCAAAATCGACTCACAAAACCTCTAAGTGCTACGGCTATGTAGCGGATGTGAGTAGACTTAGCGCCCAAAAAAATTGGGGGGGGGGGGCTAGATGAATATCTCGGCCCCCCCAAAATCCAAAAAAGTTTTGTCTCCGATTTGTTCCCAATTTTACACAGCTCCCCCCATATGGCCAAAAACACGTATTTTGGTGTAGTCACCGGCCCACAAGAAGGTAGCACCCAATCGTCAAGTACAGTTAGCGAAAAAGACCAAAATCGACTCAAGTTTTTTTCGGGACGAATAGCTCAAAATCTTTACGACCGATGGATTTGTGGTAGTGCTTGCAGGATAGCCTGGGTATTCCTCTATCTGCTTATGTGAACTCCACATACGTAAGTACCATATCATGGGCGTGGGGTATATTCCCATAAAAAGATTTCACCACTTTCCAAATCACTCCGTTCCTGGTGGTCCGCTTCCGTCTTTGCCTTTTTATGAAAATATCGAGTTTGCGTAATTTTGTCGTTTTCAGACCTTCCTCCCCTTCCTTGAGACATCTGACAGGAAGTTTTTTTTTTTGGAGGAAATTTGGAAGAAATTTTGGATTTTTAAAGCTTTTTGTCATTTTCAGGTTAGTTTTTTGGGAGTTTTTCTGACAATATTGGGTACACCTCGGAAAAAAAGGCTGGGAATGTTTTTTTGTTTTTCGATTTGGAAATTCGAAATCCCTTTTAATTAGGACTTAATTCCAGAGTGGTGCCCTTCCGTGAGTTCCTTTTTATGAAATATTGACTTTGCGTAATTTCGGTGTTTTCAGACGTTTCTCCCCTTCCTTAAGAAATGAAACATGAAATGTTATTTTTGGGGTGAATTTTGAAATTATTTTTGGATTTTGTAAGGTTTTTGTCATTTTCAGGTTACTTTTTTTGGAGTTTTTCTGAAGATATTGGTTACACCTCGGATAAAAATTTTGGGCATATATTTTTGTTTTTCGATTTGGAAATTTGAAATCCCTTTTAACCATGACTTAATTCCAGAGTTTGTTGTCACAAATGTTACCAAGACAACGCTTTGGCGAAAACTTTGTTAGATACATCTTTTAAGGGGGTGTCATTTACCCATATATCTCCCGTTTGAAAAATGTTTTTTGATGGGGAAAATTTTGACTTTAAATATTTTATTTTATTTTAAAGTCTTTTTTCATTTTTTTTTTTAAAAACATTGTAACCGGAAAAAGGACCGCCACGTAATTTTCCATCTTAGCCCTATCTCGAATATTTTCTAAAGTACATAGGTTTTGGCCCAGGAGTGATTACATGTTGCCATGTTTAGACTGATCTACGGCGAGCTACACGGTGTTTTTCATGGTATTTTGGAAATCTTTTTGAAAGCAATATGTTTGCGAAAAGTAGCGCACGTAAAAACTCCACATGAATGCTATCTCGGAATTTCGATCCATTGCACGTATGTTGACCTAGGAAGGTCATATGAACCCATTTTTTGCAAGAATCGTGACGAAAATAGAGGTTGACCTTTCACTTCCTGTACCAGTGGTGGTGCATGTTAGATCACAGATTCCCAAACTGTTGGATGCACAATTCTACAGTGCATCTTTCACTAATGCATTCTATCCAACAAATGATGAAACTTAAAAAGGTATTAAGAAAAAATCGAACATGCTTAAGTATTTTTGGAACTTCTGGTGGGTACATTCCATTTTTCGACATATTATAAGGAAGTAAATGTGTTCACGATTAAGGTCTTAATATCGTATTATAATTTTGGGATGCTGCTTTGGAAAACTTTTGCTCCGACTTAAGTCAAATTTACTTAAATTCTGAAGTACGACAGGTCATTTTTCGAAACTTTCCGCATAGCCAAAAGTTGCAACTTGTCAAGCTGAACACAGCCGCATCAAGATTATGTGCATGAGACATAAATTGAGCCCCGTAGCGCAGATCCACAAACGGGGACAAAAGACGGGCCACATCGGAGTTTTCACAATTTCTAAGTTTTTCCATCTTTTTTCTTTGACATATTTTCCTAATACAAGTCAAGTACCTCAAACGTAAGGGAACGCGCTCAGACAACAAAACGTATTTATATTACTCTAGCTCTGTGACTTTTAGAGATTTAACTGAAAAACCTCTAAGTTCCTCTAAAGTTTGATGATGTCTATGGAGGGAATTAAGAGAGATAAGGGGGCATAAGTATTTGGGAAAAGTTTCCTTGATGAATTGTCTATCAAACATATCCCTTGATAACGGTAGCTATATATGACAGATAAAGTGTTCTTCGCGTTCTACAAAAACACCTAACTTTTTTGAAAACACCTAATTTTTTAAAGAATCCTTATAGCTTGAAACATTCTCGACGGACTTGATATTTTCTCATACGAGTCGACGCACCATGAAAAACAGGTCCTGTGACATCCAACTAGAGAGTCTTAAAACCGTTTGTAAATTTTCAGGGAACAAAACAAAAAATGAGCTACTGTAATTGGTTTAACATGGGAAAAGTACGAGTGCCACTCAAGCCTAAGCTATTGAGGCAATCCAATATGCGTCAATGCACGCATGATAGAGCTCTGCGCCCTCTATCAAACCCTGTAGATATATTTCTGATGCATCCCAAAAATCACCCTCTATGGCTATGTGAATATTTGAAAACCTTCACAAATTCTAAGCACAATACTTCCTTACCGATCACAGATGGCCTACCATATTGCACGAATGTAATCATCCCCTGGAGATTGTCTTGCATTTGGTGTACGCATTTTGCAATTCGGTCGGTAACTTCCTTCTCAATCATGGTCTTTGCGTAACACTATTGCTCATTCACTTAAGATATCCCCTAACATTTCACCTCCTGCACTGCAGTGGTAGTGCATGTCAGGTCAAAGTATCTGAAACGGTTGGATGTACAATTATACAGTGCATCTTTTGCTAATGCATTCTATCCAACAAATGATTAACCCTAAAAAGTTATTAAGAAAAAATCGAACATGCTTAATTATTTTTGGAACGTTTGGGTGATTAAGTTCCATTTTCGACACATTATAAGGTAGGAAATGTATTCATAATTGACGTCTTATTTTCGTATTAGTATTTTAGGAAGCTGCTTTGGAAAACTCTTGCTCCAACCTAAGTCAACTTTACTTAAAATCTTAAGCTCGAAAAGGCATTTTTAGATATTTTCAGCATAGCCAAAAGTTCCAACTGGTCAAGCTGAACACAGGCGCATCAAGATTATGTGCATGAGACATAAATTGAGCCCCGTAGCGCAGATCTACGAACGGGGACAAAAGACGGGCCACATCGGAGTTTTCACAATTTCTAAGTTTTTCCAACTTTTTTCTTTGACATATTTTCCTAATACAAGTCAAGTAAAACGGACGTAAGGAGATGTGCTGAGACCAGAAAACATGTTTATCTTACTCTAGCTCTGTAACTTTTCGAGATGTGACTGAAAAACCTCTATGTTTTTCCCAGGTTTGATGATGTCTACGGAGGAAATTAAGAGCGATAGAGGGGTATAAGTATTTAATAAATGATTCCTTGATGAATTGCCTATCAAACATATGCCTTGATGATGGTAGCTATCTTTGACAGATAAGGAGTTATTCGCGTTCTCCGAAAACACTTAACTTATTTTAGCACTCTTGAAAACATATGAATGCTGATGGTGTGAAAAGTCCTCGAGGGAAATGAGATTTTCACACACCAGTCGACGCACCGTGGACAATAGGTCCTGTTACCTTCATCTAGAAAGTCCTAAACAAGTTTTTAAAGTGTACAGGGATAAAATTCAAAAGTGGGTTACTGTAATTGGTTTAACATGGGGAAAGTACGAGTGCCACTGAAGCCTAAGCTATTGAAGCAATCTAATATGCGTCAATGCACGCATGATAGAGCTCTGCGTCCTCTATCAAACCCTGTATAAATATTTCTGATGCATCCCAAAAATCACCCTCTATGGCTATGTAAATATTTGAAAACCTCCCCAAATTCTAAGCACAATAATTCCTTCCCTATCACAGATGGCCTACCATATTGCACGAAGGTAATGATCCCCTGGGGATTGTCTTGCATTTAGTGTAAGAATTGTGAAATTCGGTCGGTAACTTCCTTCTCAATCATGGTCTTTGCGTAACACTATTGCTCATTCACTTAAGATATCCCCTAACATTTCACCTCCGGCACTGCAGTGGTAGTGCATGTAAGGTCAAAGTTTCTCACACGGTTGGATGCACAATTCTACCGCGGATCTTTTACTAATGCATTCTATCCAACTAATGATGAAACTTAAAAAGTTATTAAGAAAACATCGAACATGCTTAATTATTTTTGGAACTTTTGTGGGATTAAGTTCCATTTTTCGACGTATTATAAGGTATGAAATGTGTTCATAATTGACGTCTTATTATCCAATTAGAATTTCAGGAAGCTGCTTTGGAAAACTCTTGCTCGAACTTAAGTCAACTTTACTTAAAATCTGAAGCACGGAAAGGCATTTTTCGTTATTTTCAGCATAGCCAAAAGTTGCGACTCGTGAAGCTGAACAGAGGCCCATCAAATATATGTGCATGAGACATAAATTAACCCCAGTAGCGCATATCTACGATCGGGGAAAAAAGACGGGCCACATCGGAGTTTCACAATTTCTAAGTTTTTTCATCTTTTTTCTTTGACATATTTTCCTAATACAAGTCAAGTACCTCGAACGTAAGGGGACGCGCTCAGACCAGAAAACATGTTTATCTTACTCTAGCTCTGGAACTTTTCGAGATATGACTGAAAAACCTCTGAGTTTTTCCCAGGTTTGATGACGTCTACGGAGGAAATGAAGAGAGATAGGGGGGTATATAGTTGAATAAAGTAGCGACAATTAATTCTCTATGGAACTGCTACCTCGGTTTTCGCTCAAATGCATGCATGTTGACCTAGGAGGGTCATATATACACACCTGGCTATGTTACTACATTGGACGTGTGGTGGCGCCAGTGGTCCCTCACCAGGTGGCAGCACCTTGATGCATGTTAATTTTAATGAAACTACCCCTGTGTTCAACGTCACACTTCTTCAACATTTATCTTGTGGATGTTAAATGAGTCAATAAGTTTGGATGCACAAGTGACAGATGCCTTATTTCATCTAAAAAAACGTTCAAAATTATTTCCGAAAATTGACGAAAAACTGGAATATGATTTTCAAAACCGATTCACTCAAAAAGTATTCATTTTCTGACTGCTTCACACGAATACAAATATGTTGAGACATCAATTCCACGTATGATATATCGATTTCACGTCATTTGCGTCATTTGCTGCGACCGGCCGCGCTGCGCCGTCATTATTCACGGACAAACGGTTTGCAGCGTCGCGTGCTAGAAAGTGCGAGAAGACAATGGAAAGTAAAGGACAGATGCCCGTCCTGAAGAATGACGATCAGGCAGGTGGCGAGGCTGAAGATTGACTAGACTTCGTCAGGCGAGCGGCCGGATCGCTGTGAGTGGGCAGGGTGTTGTGGCTATGTTGGATTCGATAACCCAAACCGCCGTGTATGGTGTGACTGAGGAGGCGGTGTTGCCTGGCCCGTGCCCACAGCCCCCGACCGCCGTGTATGGTGTGACTGGGGAGGCGGTGTTGCCTGCCCCGTGCCCACAGCCCCCGACCGCCGTGTATGGTGTGACTGAGGAGGCGGTGTTGCCTACCCCGTGCCCACAGCCCCCGACCGCCGTGTATGGTGTGACTGAGGAGGCGGTGTTGCCTGCCCCCGTGCCCACAGCCCCCGACCGCCGTGTATGGTGTGACTGAGGAGGCGGTGTTGCCTGCCCCGTGCCCACAGCCCCCGACCGCCGTGTATGGTGTGACTGAGGAGGCGGTGTTGCCTGCCCCGTGCCCACAGCCCCCGACCGCCATGTATGGTGTGACTGAGGAGGCGGTGTTGCCTACCCCGTGCCCACAGCCCCCGACCGCCGTGTATGGTGTGACTGAGGAGGCGGTGTTGCCTGCCCCGTGCCCACAGCCCCCGACCGCCGTGTATGGTGTCACTGGGGAGGCGGTGTTGCCTGCCCCGTGCCCACAGCCCCCGACCGCCGTGTATGGTGTGACTGAGGAGGCGGTGTTGCCTGCCCCGTGCCCACAGCCCCTGACCGCCGTGTATGGTGTGACTGAGGAGGCGGTGTTGCCTGCCCCGTGCCCACAGCCCCCGACCGCCGTGTATGGTGTGACTGAGGAGGCGGTGTTGCCTACCCCGTGCGCACAGCCCCGACCGCCGTGTATGGTGTGACTGAGGAGGCGGTGTTGCCTGCCCCGTGCCCACAGCCCCCGACCGCCGTGTATGGTGTGACTGAGGAGGCGGTGTTGCCTGCCCCGTGCCCACAGCCCCCGACCGCCGTGTATGGTGTGACTGAGGAGGCGGTGTTGCCTGCCGCGTGCCCACAGCCCCCGACCGCCGTGTATGGTGTGACTGAGGAGGCGGTGTTGCCTGCCCCGTGCCCACAGCCCCCGACCGCCGTGTATGGTGTGACTGAGGAGGCGGTGTTGCCTGCCCCGTGCCCACAGCCCCCGACCGCCGTGTATGGTGTGACTGAGGAGGCGGTGTTGCCTGCCGCGTGCCCACAGCCCCCGACCGCCGTGTATGGTGTGACTGAGGAGGCGGTGTTGCCTACCCCCGTGCCCACAGCCCCCGACCGCCGTGTGTGGTGTGACTGGGGAGGCGGTGTTGCCTGCCCCGTGCCCACAGCCCCAGACCGCCGTGTATGGTGTGACTGAGGAGGCGGTGTTGCCAGCCCCGTGCCCACAGCCCCCGACCGCCGTGTATGGTGTGACTGAGGAGGCGGTGTTGCCTGCCCCGTGCCCACAGCCCCCGACCGCCGTGTGTGGTGTGACTGGGGAGGCGGTGTTGCCTGCCCCGTGCCCACAGCCCCCGACCGCCGTGTGTGATGTGACTGAGGAGGCGGTGTTGCCTGCCCCGTGACCACAGCCCCCGACCGCCGTGTGTGATGTGACTGAGGAGGCGGTGTTGCCTGCCCCGTGACCACAGCCCCAGACCGCCGTGTATGGTATGACTGAGGAGGCGGTGTTGCGTATATATAAATATATGCGAGTGGTTATAAACGAGTGGTTTGTAGAAGTGATAGGAAAGCGATCTGCCACCACTGGCGCAGCGCCTGCCCCGGCGTTTGTTCTTGGTGGGCGTTGTCACGGCGACGGCGACGCTCCTCTCGTCTGGTTTCTCGCTTTGGAGGGGTGGCGACTGGCGGGGGCGTCCAAGGTCGAGGCTTTGATGACTTTACAGTGATGCGGGCGCTCGACGTCGCAACCCTGTTCGGCTGCGTGCGCGTTGATGATGGGGGGGGACGCGATGGTATTTGGCCAAGGCGATGGTTAGCAGATCCGTATATATGGTAGAGCTGAAGATGGAAACCTGGTAGAGCTGAAGCTAGACGATAGGAGGTAGACGATCACTGTTGTTGAAGACACAGGAATTCCGAGCGGCACCAAGTCGTCAGTGAGATAACTTCCTTCCCAGCCGCAGTGTAGGAAAGAAGACGGGCAGTAGGTGATGCTTGATGGAAGGGAAGTCACTATGGAGAAAGGCGCTGTCGCTTCTGCACTCATTCAGTTTTTCTGGCGTCCAGTCACTGCTGTGTAAAATAGTAGAGGAATAACCAGCAGAAAAGTCCACTGAGTCCAGTTACTTCGCACACGTGTAGCGTATAAGTACGCCGGTTTTGTTCAATAGTTCACTTTTTATTCTTTTTTTTTGCTCGTACACTTTTCACTCTTTCTGTTCACTTCTCACTCACACCTTGCAGTTTCACACACCTTGCATACAGAGGCAACAAAGACGGAGAGGAAAAAGGTTGGGCGAGCGGCCGAGACGCGTCTGCTCGCAGCGCCGCACTCAGGCCAACTGCCTCTGTGATCAACGTTACACTTCTTGAGCATTTATCTGTGGATGTTAAATGAGTATATATTTTTGAGTGTACAAGTCACAGGGGCCATGTTTAATTTGATAAAACGTTAAAAAATACTTCGAGAAATTAATGGAAAAATGGAATGTTTTTTAAAACCGTTTTACCGAAAAAGTATTCATTTTCTGTCTACCTCACTACGTCACAAATATGTTGAGACGTTAATTCTACGACACTGGCTCCAAGCAGCAGCTCCCAGCACTCACTTCAGACAGCAGCTCTCAGTATCAGCTTGAAACAACACATCTCAATACCAGCTCCGGACAGTAGATATCAGCACCTATTCCAGACAGTAGCTATCAATATCTACGCCAGACAATTGCTACCATCACCTACTTCAGACAGCATATATCAGCACCTACTCCTGACAGTAGATATCAGCAAATTCTCCATGCAGTAGCTAGCAGCACCTACTTCAGACGGTAGCTATCAGCACCTACTCCATACAGTAGCTATCAGCACCTACTCCATACAGTAGCTATCAGCACCTACTCCAGGCAGTAGATATCAGCATCTACTCCAGACGGTAGCTCATTTGAAAACACCTAATTTTTTCAGAATCCTTATAGCTTGAAACGTTCTCGACGGACTTGACATTTTCTCATACGGGTCGACGCACCATGAAAAACAGGTCCTGTGACATCCAACTAGAGAGTCTTAAAACCGTTTTTAAATTTTCAGGGATGAAAACTAAAAATGAGCTACTGTAATTGGTTTGACATGGGAAAAGTTCGAGTGACACTCAAGCCTAAACGATTTACTTAATCCAATATAAATCAATAAATGCATGGTAGAACTCGCGGAGCTCTATGCATTCTGTAGACAGATTTCCGGTATCTCGAAAAACCTAGCTTCTAGGTATACTTAAATTTTCGATAAATTTTCCTCAAATTCTAAGCTTACTGGCCCTTTACGTATGGCCGATGACCTACCATATGACACGAATGAAACGATGCCCCATTCATTGGCTTTCGCATGGTGTAGAAATCGTGAAATGCGGTCGGTAACTTAGCATTGATTCATGATTCTAGCGAGGCACAACCTGCCATTGGCTTAACACATCCCCTAATGTCGAATATTGAAAGCTTAATAACTTTTAAAGTTACCCTTAGATGTCATAGGTCCGAAAAATGAACTGTAGTACTCGTTAAAGGAATACGAATTTCCTGAACGTAAACACAACAAAATGAACATACGTTTTTTTAAAATATCTTCTAATGTGATATAGTTGAATAAAGTAGCGGCCATTAATTCTCTATAGAGCTGCTATCTCGATTTTCGCTCATGTGCATGCATGTTGACCTAGGAGGGTCTTCATAGATACACGCATGTCTTCATCGGTCTTTGTTACAACACTGGACATGTGGTGGCGCTAGTCGTCCCCCACCAGGTGGCAGCACCTTTAGGCATGTTAATTTTAATGAAACTACCTATTTATTTAACAATGCATGCCCATATCACTGCACTACACACACCTTGCAACACTAGCTATAAACGAGTGGTTTGTAGAAGTGATAGGAAAGCGATCTGCCACCCCTGGCGCAGCGCCTGCCCCGGTGTGTGTCCTTGGTGGGCGTTGTCACGGCGACGGCGACGCTCCCCTCGTCTGGTTTCTCGCTTAGGAGGGGTGACGACTGGCGGTGGCGTCCAAGATCGAGGCTTTGATGACATTACAGTGCCTACCAAGTCCACTGAGTCCAGTCACTTCGCCTCTCCCTCCCCCGCCCCCGATAGCTCCGATGAGACATATAAAAAGGGCGGCCGGCCGCCCGGGCGACCTGTCGCTCACCAGCAGTCGAAGTGTTCACTCTCTCGCCGTTCGGTCCGACTGTTTGGTGTTCGCTGTTTGTGTGACGGTTCACGCCTGTTTGCTTTTCGGCACGGTCCCGCTTCCCGGCACGGTTGCTTTTCGGTCCATCTACGTCCCGCCAGCCGCAGGTGAGCACAGTGGGTATGCCAGTGATGCCAGGTTTGTCAGTCCCAGGAGGGCTCCAAGCGTTCAGGTAAGTGGAGGCGATGTCAAGTAGTAGTGTGGAGGAAGCAGTAGTGATGATTTAGCTAAATGATCTGCTTGGTCGTTCCCTGGGATGCCGCAGTGACTGGACCGATAAACAGCTTCCCTGTGGTAATCAATTTTTCATGAAGTGTAAATTGGAAATCGCTGATCTGCACCGGAGATGGAAATTACGGGAACCAGTCAAAAATCCTATCAAATAATGTGCTAAATTCCCTCTGACGCCGATGTGAAGAAGTTATGAAATTAATGCGAGTTTGTGTACCATGTCATATGCTTTGCTAATGTCTAAAAATACTGCGATGGTGTGTTGATGTTTCTTATAGCCAAATCGTATGTCTATTTCCAATCGAATGAGGTGATCTATTGTGCTGTGTCCAGGACGAAAGCCGCATTGAATTGGAGATAAAAGAGAATGTGTTTCTAAATACCAGGTCAGTATTTTTATAATCATACGTTCGAAAAGTTTTCCTAGGCAACTGGTGAGGGCGATGTGTCGAAAATTGTTGGTATTGCTGTGATCTTTGCCAGGTTTTCGTATGGGAATGATGGTGGCTTCTTTCCAAGATTCAGGAAACATGTGACCTGACCATAATGAATTAAATGTTTGTAAGATGGAATGTTTCATATCGTCGGATAAATGTCTGAAAAAGGAATAACGTAAATTATCTGGCCCTACTGAAGTATTACCGGCGGAAGAAATTGCTGTGTCTAGTTCTGAAAGTTGCAAAGGGCTATTGTATGTTTCAGTGTTGTACGAGTTGAATTGTGTTAAATCGGTGTGAAAAGTGTGTTGAGCATTTTGTAAAAATTCCGGTCTGTAATTGTTATCAGAGCTGTTGTGGGCTATAGTATCTGCTGATGTGTTTACTATTGTTTGTGCGTCTGTAATTGTGGTGTTCTGGATTTGGAGGGCCGGGAGTGATTTAAATGGGGTGCGTCCAGACAACCGTCGGATTAACTGCCAAATTTTGCTGAGAGGCGTTTCTGATGTGAGTTGTTGCAAAAATGAATTCCATGAACGACGTCTAGCCTCGCGAATGATGCGGCGGGTTCGAGCTCGTTCCTGGTTTCGATGCAGTAAATTGGGTGAATCGGGATGTCTAAGATATTTTGTAAATGCTCGTTTTCCAACTGCGATGGCATGTGATACTTCGGGGCACCACCAAGGTACTGGTGTTGTCTTTGTGAAAGGTTTTGTGAGTGGAATAGTGATGGTTGTGTCCATTTAAATTAGGCAGAAAATGAATACTTTATTTGTAAATCGGTTTTGAAAGACATTCCATGTTTTCATTAATTTCCCGAAATATTTTCGGCCATTTTTCCAAACGAAATATGGCCATTGTGACTTCTACACTCTAAAATATCGACATATTTCATATCCAGTAGTTAAATATTCAAGAAATATGACTTTCATAACAGGGATAGATTCATTAAAATTGCCATGCATCAAGGTGCTGCCACCTGGTGAGGGACCACTAGCGCCACCACATGTCCAGTGCTGTAACAAAGCCCGGTCAAGACATGCGTGTGTATATGACCCTCCTAGGTCGAAATGCATGCGTGTGAGCGAAAACCGAGATTGCAATGCTACAGAGAATTGATGTGCGCTACTTTATTCAATTATACGATATTATAAAATATTCAGAAGGCGTGCCGCTCCGGGCTGGGGAGATGGTGCCGCACCCGGCCCGCTCTACGGGCTGCGGAGTCCGAGGTGTGTTTTAATTATGTTCACTTGTTCATTTCGGGTGTGCCGTCTCTCGGTCCTCGGTTGTTATGGCCTTTTGGCCTGCAGTCTTCATGATGACAATGATTTAAACTAACTGTTTTCTCTGTCTTCCACACAGATATCGATCAGAATGAGTGACTCTGCATCGAGCGTGGCGTGCAGTGGAAGTGGAAGCGACGCCGATTTTGACCCGGGTCTTCGTTGGGAAGCACATCAGGACTCCGATGACGAGTATGTGGAGGGACTTGTGGAGAGTCCCAGGAAACGGCAGAGGGTGTCTGCCAGAAGTACCATAGAAGAACGTGAGCAGGCACAAGATGAAGGACAAGATGGAGGACAAGATGGAGGACAAGATGGAGGACAAGATGGAGGACTAGATGGAGGACTAGATGGAGGACAATATGGAGGACAAGATGGAGGACAAGATGGAGGACAAGAGGAAGAGCAAGAGGAAGAGCAAGATGAAGGACAAGGTGAAGAGCGTGAAAGCTCTGGAAAGGATCTGATAAACTACTGGCAACCTGGCCATGACTGGACGGAAGTACCAAGACTGTGGTGCTCTGCGTCGGGTATGCTCTTAGAGCGTAGACGCGTGGGTCGCCACTGCAATGAATTCTGCCGGGCAGCAGAGTGTCCGATATCTGACACTCGACACATTGTCACGTATGAGCGTAATGCCATTGCTATTCCTTGCAAGTGCGGTAAGGTGTTGAAGGCCCAAGATGCAAGCAAGCTTAGGCTAGGAGTGCGGCAGCATGCCTACCGCTCCACAAGTCATGCAACTCTTGACTCGGACGCACGTCGGCGGCTACAAGTCGAACTGTTGGGGTTCCGCTACAAAACCTTGGCCAAGACTCTCGACGTAGCATACAAGACTGGTCTAGCATTCCTCGGACACCGGCCAAATGTCATGGTGAGTAAATTTGCCTTCTGTGCTGCTTTGCGAAGCATTGTTAATGAATTAACTATGTGTATTGATCTATATGTGTATGTATGTATATGTATGCATGAATATGCATGGATGTACATGTAGGAATATATGTATGTATGTATATGTATGAATATATGTATGTATGTATGTATATGTGTATATATATATATATATATATATATATATATATATATATATGTGTATGTATATGTATATGTATGTATATACATGTATATACATGTGTATGTATGCAAATGTATGCATATGTATGTATATGCATGTTCAGTGTATGCATATATATAGGTTTGTTCAGTAATATTTCATTCCTTTTTCGCAGACTACTGGGCTGCCTGTAGAGTCTACGAGCAATGAGGCGGCCACACTACACTCATCCATGGAGAAGATCGGGCCGTTTTGCGCCGACTGGACGGCAGCTGTGCTCAAAGATACGGGGACACAGAGCAGGGGGAGTTATAGGAAAACGATCCGCGGCATACTGTCGAAGGCCAGCATTAACGTCCCCGACTGGCGGTATATCTTGTGCAAAGCTGATCTCCTTAGAAAGGTGAAGGTGACAATGGAGACTACCATGAGGTCACAGCCACCAAACGGCCAGCTTATGGTGGCGGCCGTACGATCTCTGGCTGTCGCCATCAGAGGAAACCTGTTGTTCCAGCATGACGGCCTGGCAACGACATGGTCGACACTTTTAACGTGCTTGAGCGACATGTGTCGCAATGTGCTTCAGGAAGGGAAGTACTACATTGCCGTGCACGAAGCAAAAAAGGCCAACAAAGATTACGAAGAAGATATACTCACAGCAAAACAACGCGCCAGAATACATGCTGCCGGATTGGCATGGATGATGCAAACATCCATGGAACCACTGCCAACAACGAAGAACGACATTCACAGCCTGGCAGTAAAGTACCGCCAGGTACTGTATGTCACACTTGCTGTGCTAGCAGGCCACAGAACCGGAATTTGGGCAAGGTTGACTGTCGACGAATTTGAAAAACGACGGTACCATAGCGCTGACAACGTTTTTACTATAAGCCATATCGGGGGGAAGAACTTAGTGGTCTGGGAGCACCACTGTCGTTATGACGAAGTCCGACGAAAAGTGCACTTTGTACTTTGTACGCAAGTTGGTGCCAGTGCTCACCAGGGGAAGTAACGCAGGCCTCCTGATGCCAGGCCTGCAGAAGTACAAGTGTAAGGTCGTGGACGTATTCCCCACGTCAATAGACTATGCTGCGAGCATTAGGGGTAATGTGTCGCGCCGCTTTCACACTGTGCACACTGCAGAACTTGCTGAGTCGCACACCATTGATGAGCAGGAAAAGGAAGCGATCACATTCGATAGACGGCATAGTGCCGCAATTGCCCAGCAAGTTTACGATGCACGGCGTCGTGATGATCGCGACGCAAAGGCGCAGTCGACTTTCCTAGAAAAATGTGGGGTTGATCTGACCGATGCGTCGCCATCGTCGCCACCGTCGCCACCGTCGCCGTCCTCCACACAGGAGGTGCCATTAGAAGAGCCCCAACCAGGATGCTCTTGGTGGACGACGACGCCGACACCAACGCGGACGCTGGCACCGACGCGGGCGCCGACACCAACGCGGACGCCGACACCAACGCGGACGCCGACACGAACGCGGACGCCGACACCAACGCGGACGCCGACACCAACGCGGACGCCGACACCAACGCGGACGCCGACACCAACGCGGATGCCGACACCGACGCCGAAACCAACGCGGACGCCGACACCAACGCGGACGCCGACACCGACGCGGACGCCGGCACCGACGCGGACGCCGGCACCGACGCGGACGCCGAAACCAACGCGGACGCAAACACCAATGCGGACGCCGACGCGGACGCCGACGCGGACGCCGACACCAATGCGGACGCCGACGCGGACGCCGACACCAACGCGGACGCCGACACCGACGCCTAGCACCGAGGCCGCCGCTGCTGGGACATCCTGGGCCCACTCACCTGAGTCCCCGGAGCCGCCAGCCGTGACGGGCGCCGGCAGTCCCGCAGCACCGCAACAACCGAGTTACGAGTATGTCGACACAACAACGGGCATCCACGTAAAAAGGACACTGTTGCGATTCGTCCAGAAACGTGAACTTGAAAAACGGTCACATGTGCGCAGTGGGACTGCATGGACTGCCGTCGAATTAGGAGTAGTCGATTTCATGATTGCATGTGGTGTCGGAGGCAGCCTAAGAGATGTTCGACAGTTTTTTCTGACTAAAGGAATAGCATGGGATGAACGTAGACACAGCCTCGCCGCCGTCCGCATCAAGTTAAGAGACGTGACCAAGAAGTGAGAGAGATGTTCCGAGTAGTTTTAGTCTTGTAAATAAACGTGACATTGTAAATAAACGTGATATTGTAAATAAACGTGACATTGTGAAAGCGGTCTTATGTGCGGAGTGGGACGGGATGGACTACCGTCGAATTGGGAGTAATTCACTGAATTACAGCATGAACCAGCGTCACAGATATTGAAAGGTTATTCCTCACTCAAGGAATAAAATGGGACGATGGTCGACACAGCTTCGCCGCCGTCCGCATGACACAGCTTCGCCGCCCATCAATTCTCCATATTTCTCCTATCTCGTATTTTCCCTTAAGTTGATATTTTTGGGCCAGGGAAATTATATATTGCCATGTTTGGAGTGATCTTGGGTCGGAAGTGGATACGGACATTGGTCCCTTCAGACCAATTTTCACATTGATGTATGCATCTCAGGCCAAAGTGTTTTATATGGACTCCTGCACAATTGCTGGAAGCCTCTTTGCGTCTGGTACCGGATTTTGAGACATAATAATTTGGACCCCGAACATCGGAAATCCAATTTAGAATGTCATCTTAAAAAAAATATCGACATTTTTGCCCCACGATACGCTTGAAATGTGCTCAGGATGGGACTAGGTATCTCGTGTTAGCATTTCAGAAACATATTTCGGTCAATTTTGTCGGTGGGCAGGAAACTTTACCCACCAATATTTCGAATATTTTTGGTCCTAATTTTACTACCACCAACCCCTGGTACGTACGTTGGACAGAAAATATAATATTTGGCTCCCTCGCCTCAGCCTGGAGCGGCACGGCTTCTAAATATTTTATAATACCATATAATTGAATAAAGTAGCGCGCATCAATTCTCTGTAGAACTGCAATCTCGGTTTTCGCTCAAATGCATGCATGTTGACCTAGTATGGTCGTATAATACACGCATGTCTTGACCGGGCTTTGTTACAGCACTGGACATGTGGTGGCGCTAGTGGTCCCTCACCAGGTGGCAGCACCTTGATGCATGGCAATTTTAATGAATCTACCCCTGTTATGAACGTCATATTTCTTGAATTTCTAACTATTGGATATGAAATATGTCGATATTTTAGAGTGTAGAAGTCACAATGGCCATATTTCGTTTGGAAAGATGGCCGAAAATATTTCGGGAAATTAATGAAAACATGGAATGTCTTTCAAAACCGATTTACTGCAAAAGTATTCATTTTCTGCCTAATTTAAAGGACACAACTATCACTATTCCACTCACAAAACCTTTCACAAAGACAACACCAGTACCTTGGTGGTGCCCCGAAGTATCACATGCCATCGCAGTTGGAAAACGAGCATTTAGAAAATATCTTAGACATCCCGATTCACCCAATTTACTGCATCGAAACCAGGAACGAGCTCGAACCCGCCGCATCATTCGCGAGGCTAGACGTTGTTCATGGAATTCATTTGTGCAACAACTCACATCAGAAACGCCTCTCAGCAAAATTGGTGTCGGCGTCCGCGTCGGTGCCGGCGTTGGTGTCGGCGTCCGCCTTGGTGCCGTCGCCGATGTCCGCGTCGGTGCCGGCGTCGGTGCCGGCGTCGTCGTCGTCGTTGTCCACCAAGAGCTGCGAAAAAGGAATGAAATATTACTGAACAAACCTATATATATGCATACACTGAACATGCATATACATACATATGCATACATTTGCATACATACACATGCATATACATGTATATACATACATATACATACATACATATATTCCTACATATACATATATACATATATTCCTACATATACATACATACATATATTCCTACATATACATCCATGCATATTCATGCATACATATACATACATACACATATAGATCAATACACATAGTTAATTCATTAACAATGCTTCGCAAAGCAGCACAGAAGGCAAATTTACTCACCATGACATTTGGCCGGTGTCCGAGGAATGCTAGACCAGTCTTGTATGCTACGTCAAGAGTCTTGGCCAAGGTTCTGTAGCGGAACCCCAACAGTTCTACTTGTAGCCGCCGACGTCCGTCCGAGTCAAGACTTGCAGGACGTGTGAAGCGGTAGGCGAGAAAACAGTTAGTTTAAATCATTGTCATCATGACGACTGCAGGCCAAAAGGCCATAAATACCAAGGACCGAGAGACGGCACACCCGAAATGAACAAGTGAACATAATTAAAACACACCTCGCACTCCGCAGCCCGTAGAGCGGGACGGGTGCGGGCACCATCCCCCCAGCCCGGAGCGGCACGCCTTCTGAATATTTTATAATATCGTATAATTGAATAAAGTAGCGCGCATCAATTCTCTGTAGAACTGCAATCTCGGTTTTCGCTCACACGCATGCATGTTGACCTAGGAGGGTCGTATAATACACGCATGTCTTGACCGGGCTTTGTTACAGCACTGGACATGTGGTGGCGCTAGTGGTCCCTCACCAGGTGGCAGCACCTTGATGCATGGCAATTTTAATGAATCTACCCCTGTTATGAACGTCATATTTCTTTGAATTTCTAACTATTGGATATGAAATATGTCGATATTTTAGAGTGTAGAAGTCACAATGGCCATATTTCGTTTGGAAAGATGGCCGAAAATATTTCGGGAAATTAATGAAAACATGGAATGTCTTTCAAAACCGATTTACTGAAAAAGTATTCATTTTCTGCCTAATTTAAAGGGACACAACTATCACTATTCCACTCACAAAACCTTTCACAAAGACAACACCAGTATCTTGGTGGTGCCCCGAAGTATCACATGCCATCGCAGTTGGAAAACGAGCATTTAGAAAATATCTTAGACATCCCGATTCACCCAATTTACTGCATCGAAACCAGGAACGAGCTCGAACCCGCCGCATCATTCGCGAGGCTAGACGTTGTTCATGGAATTCATTTGTGCAACAACTCACATCAGAAACGCCTCTCAGCAAAATTGGTGTCGGCGTCCGCGTCGTTGCCGGCGTTGGTGTCGGCGTCCGCCTTGGTGCCGTCGCCGATGTCCGCGTCGGTGCCGGCGTCGGTGCCGGTGTCGTCGTCGTCGTTGTCCACCAAGAGCTGCGAAAAAGGAATGAAATATTACTGAACAAACCTATATATATGCATACACTGAACATGCATATACATACATATGCATACATACACATGCATATACATGTATATACATACATATACATACATACATATATTCCTACATATACATATATACATATATTCCTACATATACATACATACATATATTCCTACATATACATCCATGCATATTCATGCATACATATACATACATACACATATAGATCAATGCACATAGTTAATTCATTAACAATGCTTCGCAAAGCAGCACAGAAGGCAAATTTACTCACCATGACATTTGGCCGGTGTCCGAGGAATGCTAGACCAGTCTTGTATGCTACGTCAAGAGTCTTGGCCAAGGTTCTGTAGCGGAACCCCAACAGTTCCACTTGTAGCCGCCGACGTCCGTCCGAGTCAAGACTTGTAGGACGTGTGAAGCGGTAGGTGAGAAAACAGTTAGTTTAAATCATTGTCATCATGACGACTGCAGGCCAAAAGGCCATAAATACCAAGGACCGAGAGACGGCACACCCGAAATGAACAAGTGAACATAATTAAAACACACCTCGGACTCCGCAGCCCGTAGAGCGGGGGGGATGGATTTGGGAACGAACATTGGTCCCTTCCGGCCAGTCTGCACATTAATGTATACATCTCAGGTCAAAGTATTTTATACGGACTCCAGTACAATTGATGGGTGCTTCTTTGGGTCTGCTAAGTGCCTTTGAGAAAAATTTATTTCGTACCAAAACATCCCAAATCCTAATTTGAACGATGTAATGCACAACAAATATAAACAGGTTTGACAGATAATACATTCGAAATGTGCTCCGGATGGGACGTGGTATATCTTGTTATCATATCAGAAACATAGTTTGTTAATTTTTTTTTCGGGGGGTCAAAAAACTTTACCCCCCCATGTTAGAAAAAAATATACCTTGACCAATTTTTTCCACGATTTCTCTACGTACCCCCGATAAGTGCGCAGAAAGAAAAATAAAATTTTCCCCACTCGAATTGAAATCCATAATTCGAGAGCATTTCCCCAAAGGCAGTTTTTAAGCACTCTTATGGCACTTTCGTATCATAATCTTACAAAGTAATTGTTCTAACCAAAAGTTGTAGACGTCAAATTACGTGCTGATCACGAATCTGTGCCTAACTAAGAAATCGGACGGTAACTTTTTGAGATACGAGCATATAAGCATTCGGATAAGTCCAATCATCTCCCGTACATACGAGGCTCCGTAAGTCCCGTAATACTTACAGGATCATAAAAATCTTACATCACTTGATTGATATCGTCGAGCTCTAAGAGGTGCATACGAGAAAGTGTAATTTGCTCTTTGTGTTTTCGAAATAAAAGGGGGGAAATATTTTTGGATATTCATAAATATTTTGAAAATTTTCAAATGTTTCAACGTCATTTTGGCGATCACAATTCACCGGGTAATAATAAAAGATGAAAAGGATTCTCCCAAATCCTTTTTTAAGGATCAAAATTTGGTACTCAAAAATATATTTGTGTTTTTCAATGTTTCTGGGACATATTTTGGAAAGGAATATCTTAGAGAAAAGGAGCGCTAATCCATTGGCTATAGAAAACCCTGCTCCGATTTGCGCTTCCATGCATGTATGTTGACCTAGGAAGGTCAAATGAACCCCATATTATGCAAGAATCGTCAATAAATTAGTGGCTGACCTTTCACCTCTTGCACCAGTAGTGCTGCATGTTAGGTCAAAATGCCTCACAGCGTTGGATTCCCACTTCTATAGTGCATCTTTCCCTAACGCATTGTCTCCAAAAAATCTTAAAACTTAAGAAGTTATTAAGAAAAACTTAAAAATGCTTAAGTACTTTTTGACCTTTTGTATGGTTAAGTTCAATTTTTCGACATCTTTTGGGAAGTAAATGTTTTCGCAATTGATGTCTTATTGTTGTATTAGAATTTCAGGCAGCTGCTTTCGAAACTTTACGCCCCAACTTAAACCAACTTCACTTAAAATCTTAAGTACGAAAATGCATTTTTCGAAAATTTCGAGATAGCCAGAAGTTGTATTCCATCAGGGCGAACACAAGCCCATCGCGATTATGAAGATGAGACACTAAATGTGCCCCCTAGCTCTGATCTACGACCGGGGAAAAAAGTCGGCCCATATCAGAGTTTCTGAGAATTTCTAAGTTTTTCCAACTTTTTTCTTTGACACATTTTACTAAAAAAATAAAGTATTACGGACATAAGTCGATGCGCTGAGACCAGAAAACATGTTTATTTTTCTCTACTTCTTGTACATTTCGAGATACGAATGAAAAACCTCTTAATTTTCCCCATGTTTGATGAATACTAGGGAGGAGTGTTACAGAGATAGGCGGGTATAAGTAATGAGTAAAAGATGCGTTGATGAATTGTCTATGAAACATATCTGTTGATAATCGTCGCTATCTGTGACAGGTAAGGTGTTATTCGCGTTCTACAAAAACACCTAACTCATTTGAAAACACCTAATATTATATGAATAATTTTAGCTGGAAAAGTTCTTGGCGGATTCCTGATTTTGACACACCAGTCGACGCAGCGTGAGAAATGGGTCCTGAAACATCCATCTAGAAAGTCTTAAATTCGTTTTTAAAGTATTGAGTGGCCGAATCCAAAAATGGGCTACTGTAATAGGTTTAACATGGGAAAAATACGATTGACTCTCAATCCTAAACTATGGAAGTAATCCAATACGGATGAATAATTGCAAGATAGACCTCGGTGAGCTCTATCCACCATGTGGAAGGATTTCTGATATCTCGAAAAACTTAGCCATAGGGGGGACTTAAAATGTCTAAATTTTTTCTCAAATTCTAAGCTCAATGACCCGTTATCTATGGCCGATGGCCTACAATATAGCACGGTGGAACCCATGCCCCATTCATTAGCTTTCGCATGCTGTAAAATATTTGAAATTCGGTCGGTAACTTAGTCCTGAATAAAGATTAGAGTGAAGCATGATCTGCCATTGGCTTAACACTACCCCCCTAATTTTGAATATTGAAAGCTTAATAACTTTTAAAGTTACCGTTAGATTTCTTAGGTCAAAACAATAAAGCGTAGTACTCTTTAAGATAAATCGAATTCCCTGAAAGAAACTTTTAAAAGTTGAACTTAACTTAGTGTATGCATTGCTTAAATTTTCTAAGTTCAAGATTTTTTTATACTTATTTATGTCTGAAGCCCGGTACCAAAAAAACATGTTTGGAACAAGATTTGCACACTTAAGTCCAAAATTCAAAATTCCAGAGGTGTTTGAATATTTTGGGAAAAACACGATTTTTCCCAAAGTTTGCCAGTTCCTGACACCCTCTACTTAAGAGGTATCACATCTTTCACGAATGTACAAGATACCCCAGTTCAAGGTCTTTCGATCCCCGTGTCGTACATGATGGTCTGATGTACGGCTTAGCGTCTATGAGGCATACCCCAGAGGGCTTTATGGCGTTTTTGCATGATATTCCCCCTAAAAAGTGGTTTTATGCTCATAACGTCTTAAGTTATGGTCCGATCTTAAAATTTCTAACACGACTGGATTCGCCGTCAAAAATGGGTCCTGATACATCCTACTAAACAGATTTGTAAGCAATTTTCAACCCCCTACTTTCCAAACTGTTCTCCCATTGGTTTAACATGGGGATATTTGACTTCTGATGCGGGTCAAAGTTACCGGGTAATGTTTTTTGGTAATTTTCTTCTGTAAGGTCCTAAGGGACGGTATCGAATGTCTGAAGGAGAAAAATTTGGAATTTTTTTTCACCGAGTGAGGGGTGATTGAATTTCCAAAATCAGGTACGTGGTTCCCCCCTACGGTCCAAAAAAGAATGAAGGAACATTGGCGTTCACCAGGGTGCAAAGGAAAGCCCTGGCCATGTTTAGGCGATCCCATTCCTAATATCGCACATTGGGCCGTAACTTTGACCTCGAGAGGTCATCATATGTGTCCATGTACATGGCAAATTTGGCAATGTTGAAACTTTCCAGTTAAGTTATGGATGTGCTTCGACATGGTTTCCGACGTAGTTTCACACACTGATCACGAATATGTCATTTGTTTCTGGCTGCGGTCAAAAAAGAAAAAGTTATTCCAAAATAACATGACTTTTATAACGACATTTTAAGTTAATCTTCAATAACACTTACAATTGAAGACTTACCTGAGAGAAAAAGCACCTATAACACGTATCTCCTCAAGCCCGATGCGGTACAGGAAACTAGAATGTCGTAAGTCCATTATTAAAAAAGTCAATTTTGAAAATTTTGGGAAAATTTTGGAAATTTATTTTTTGGAAAAATTATTTTAAAAGCCCTCTACGCACTAAGCTTAAGTCCTGAACCCCGTCTCTTAACTCTTAAAACTCAGGGAGCTAGGCTGTGACAAATTTTGAGAATGTGGATTTTGACCCCTAATTTGCACTGATATACCTCAAAAAGTTAGGAGTTCACGGAACCCAACATCTGATACGATATAGCACTGCTAAAGGTTTACACGACACAATAGAGTTTTGGCCGTTATCTCTCTTGGTTTGCCTTTGACAGGCCGTCAAATTTGACAGTTTCGCTAAAAATCGTCTTTTTGGCATGTCAAAGATTTCAGAAATCCAAAAAAGTCAAAAAGTTACCGGCGAATTTTGGATTTTCCAAATTTGTTGCACCCCAAATTGACGGTAGCATCTTTCCGTAATCCCATTGGCTTTCAAAAGTCCCATAGGTAAACCCCCACCTCGCAAAAACAATTTCCCATAGCGTTACGCAAAATTGGTTTTTGACCCCCAAAAGTTACCCAAATTGTCCGATTTCAAAAATTCGTCCACCAATCGATGCAGCATAAAATATCGCGTCCAATAATGTACGTACCGAGAAACTCGTACAAGCATTGAATGAAGACTACAACAAGGATAAATGATACTTTAGATGGAAATAAATGGTAAAGATATAAGACATACGTTCTTGTGTCCTTCTATCATACCCTTCATGGACTTTGAGGGCTAGTTTGAAACCACTGTTTCGGGAATATCGCTTAACGCGATCTGGAGATTAGGTGAGGTAAGGCTTAAATGTCCCTATCCCAAAATTCAGCCCCCTAGACTTAACCTCAGTCTAAGCTCCAAGTCGTTTTATATTTCTCAACATTTTCAAAAATTCGTCAACTTTGACCCGAATTTTGACCCATGTCCCTTTGACCCACCTTGACCGGGTAACGACCATTCGATCCGCTGATAAATGCGCTACAACATACTTGACGTTCATAATTTTAGGTGACCTGGTATGACCTGGACACAACTTTGAACGCTTGAACCAAAACCGACTCGGGCACTTTTGGAGTGAGTCGGTTTTGGTCCCTCTTTGAGTCGGTTTTGGTTCGATCTGTTAAGTTAGGTTAGGTTAGGTTAGGTTAGGTTAGGTTAGGTTAGGTTAGGTTAGGTTAGGTTAGGTTAGGTTAGGTTAGGTTAGGTTAGGTTAGGTTAGGTTAGGTTAGGTTAGGTTAGGTTAGGTTAGGTTAGGTTAGGTTAGGTTAGGTTAGGTTAGGTTAGGTTAGGTTAGGTTAGGTTAGGTTAGGTTAGGTTAGGTTAGGTTAGGTTAGGTTAGGTTAGGTTAGGTTAGGTTAGGTTAGGTTAGGTTAGGTTAGGTTAGGTTAGGTTAGGTTAGGTTAGGTTAGGTTAGGTTAGGTTAGGTTAGGTTAGGTTAGGTTAGGTTAGGTTAGGTTAGGTTAGGTTAGGTTAGGTTAGGTTAGGTTAGGTTAGGTTAGGTTAGGTTAGGTTAGGTTAGGTTAGGTTAGGTTAGGTTAGGTTAGGTTAGGTTAGGTTAGGTTAGGTTAGGTTAGGTTAGGTTAGGTTAGGTTAGGTTAGGTTAGGTTAGGTTAGGTTAGGTTAGGTTAGGTTAGGTTAGGTTAGGTTAGGTTAGGTTAGGTTAGGTTAGGTTAGGTTAGGTTAGGTTAGGTTAGGTTAGGTTAGGTTAGGTTAGGTTAGGTTAGGTTAGGTTAGGTTAGGTTAGGTTAGGTTAGGTTAGGTTAGGTTAGGTTAGGTTAGGTTAGGTTAGGTTAGGTTAGGTTAGGTTAGGTTAGGTTAGGTTAGGTTAGGTTAGGTTAGGTTAGGTTAGGTTAGGTTAGGTTAGGTTAGGTTAGGTTAGGTTAGGTTAGGTTAGGTTAGGTTAGGTTAGGTTAGGTTAGGTTAGGTTAGGTTAGGTTAGGTTAGGTTAGGTTAGGTTAGGTTAGGTTAGGTTAGGTTAGGTTAGGTTAGGTTAGGTTAGGTTAGGTTAGGTTAGGTTAGGTTAGGTTAGGTTAGGTTAGGTTAGGTTAGGTTAGGTTAGGTTAGGTTAGGTTAGGTTAGGTTAGGTTAGGTTAGGTTAGGTTAGGTTAGGTTAGGTTAGGTTAGGTTAGGTTAGGTTAGGTTAGGTTAGGTTAGGTTAGGTTAGGTTAGGTTAGGTTAGGTTAGGTTAGGTTAGGTTAGGTTAGGTTAGGTTAGGTTAGGTTGGGTTAGGTTAGGTTAGGTTAGGTTAGGTTAGGTTAGGTTAGGTTAGGTTAGGTTAGTTTAGGTTAGGTTAGGTTAGGTTAGGTTAGGTTAGGTTAGGTTAGGTTAGGTTAGGTTAGGTTAGGTTAGGTTAGGTTAGGTTAGGTTAGGTTAGGTTAGGTTAGGTTAGGTTAGGTTAGGTTAGGTTAGGTTAGGTTAGGTTAGGTTAGGTTAGGTTAGGTTAGGTTAGGTTAGGTTAGGTTAGGTTAGGTTAGGTTAGGTTAGGTTAGGTTAGGTTAGGTTAGGTTAGGTTAGGTTAGGTTAGGTTAGGTTAGGTTAGGTTAGGTTAGGTTAGGTTAGGTTAGGTTAGGTTAGGTTAGGTTTAGGTTAGGGTGTTTTTCTGAAAGTATTGGGTACATCTCGGAGAAAAAGTTTGGGCATATTTTTTTCTTTTTCGATTTGCAAAGTACAAATCCATTTCAATTAAAGCTATATTGTAGAGTTTATTGTCACAAATGTTACCAAGACAACATTTTGAAGAAAACTTTATTAGATACAACTTCGAATGGGCTATCATTTACCAATATATCTCCCGTTTGAAAAATGTTTTTTGAGGGGGTAAATTTTGAATTAAAATATTTATTTTGATTTTCAACTCTTTTTTAAATTTTATTTTTGATACATTGTAATTAGAAAAAGAACCGCCAAAGAATTGCCCATCAGTGGTGTGTCTCGGATATTTTCTACAGTACATACGTTTTATCCCAGGAATGGTTAAATGTTGCCATGTTTGGACGTATCTGGGGATGGATTTGGGAACGAACATTGGTCCCTTCCGGCCAGTCTGCACATTAATGTATACATCTCAGGTCAAAGTATTTTATACGGACTCCAGTACAATTGATGGGTGCTTCTTTGGGTCTGCTAAGTGCCTTTGAGAAAAATTTATTTCGTACCAAAACATCCCAAATCCTAATTTGAACGATGTAATGCACAACAAATATAAACAGGTTTGACAGATAATACATTCGAAATGTGCTCCGGATGGGACGTGGTATATCTTGTTATCATATCAGAAACATAGTTTGTTAATTTTTTTCGGGGGGTCAAAAAACTTTACCCCCCCATGTTAAGAAAAAATATACCTTGACCAATTTTTTCCACGATTTCTCTACGTACCCCCGATAAGTGCGCAGAAAGAAAAATAAAATTTTCCCCACTCGAATTGAAATCCATAATTCGAGAGCATTTCCCCCAAAGGCAGTTTTTAAGCACTCTTATGGCACTTTCGTATCATAATCTTACAAAGTAATTGTTCTAACCAAAAGTTGTAGACGTCAAATTACGTGCTGATCACGAATCTGTGCCTAACTAAGAAATCGGACGGTAACTTTTTGAGATACGAGCATATAAGCATTCGGATAAGTCCAATCATCTCCCGTACATACGAGGCTCCGTAAGTCCCGTAATACTTACAGGATCATAAAAATCTTACATCACTTGATTGATATCGTCGAGCTCTAAGAGGTGCATACGAGAAAGTGTAATTTGCTCTTTGTGTTTTCGAAATAAAAGGGGGAAATATTTTTGGATATTCATAAATATTTTGAAAATTTTCAAATGTTTCAACGTCATTTTGGCGATCACAATTCACCGGGTAATAATAAAAGCTGAAAAAGATTCTCCCAAATCCTTTTTTAAGGATCAAAATTTGGGTACTCAAAAATATATTTGTGTTTTTCAATGTTTCTGGGACATATTTTGGAAAGGAATATCTTAGAGAAAAGGAGCGCTAATCCATTGGCTATAGAAAACCCTGCTCCGATTTGCGCTTCCATGCATGTATGTTGACCTAGGAAGGTCAAATGAACCCCATATTATGCAAGAATCGTCAATAAATTAGTGGCTGACCTTTCACCTCTTGCACCAGTAGTGCTGCATGTTAGGTCAAAATGCCTCACAGCGTTGGATTCCCACTTCTATAGTGCATCTTTCCCTAACGCATTGTCTCCAAAAAATCTTAAAACTTAAGAAGTTATTAAGAAAAACTTAAAAATGCTTAAGTACTTTTTGACCTTTTGTATGGTTAAGTTCAATTTTTCGACATCTTTTGGGAAGTAAATGTTTTCGCAATTGATGTCTTATTGTTGTATTAGAATTTCAGGCAGCTGCTTTCGAAACTTTACGCCCCAACTTAAACCAACTTCACTTAAAATCTTAAGTACGAAAATGCATTTTTCGAAAATTTCGAGATAGCCAGAAGTTGTATTCCATCAGGGCGAACACAAGCCCATCGCGATTATGAAGATGAGACACTAAATGTGCCCCCTAGCTCTGATCTACGACCGGGGAAAAAAGTCGGCCCATATCAGAGTTTCTGAGAATTTCTAAGTTTTTCCAACTTTTTTCTTTGACACATTTTACTAAAAAAATAAAGTATTACGGACATAAGTCGATGCGCTGAGACCAGAAAACATGTTTATTTTTCTCTACTTCTTGTACATTTCGAGATACGAATGAAAAACCTCTTAATTTTCCCCATGTTTGATGAATACTAGGGAGGAGTGTTACAGAGATAGGCGGGTATAAGTAATGAGTAAAAGATGCGTTGATGAATTGTCTATGAAACATATCTGTTGATAATCGTCGCTATCTGTGACAGGTAAGGTGTTATTCGCGTTCTACAAAAACACCTAACTCATTTGAAAACACCTAATATTATATGAATAATTTTAGCTGGAAAAGTTCTTGGCGGATTCCTGATTTTGACACACCAGTCGAAGCAGCGTGAGAAATGGGTCCTGAAACATCCATCTAGAAAGTCTTAAATTCGTTTTTAAAGTATTGAGTGGCCGAATCCAAAAATGGGCTACTGTAATAGGTTTAACATGGGAAAAATACGATTGACTCTCAATCCTAAACTATGAAAGTAATCCAATACGGATGAATAATTGCAAGATAGACCTCGGTGAGCTCTATCCACCATGTGGAAGGATTTCTGATATCTCGAAAAACTTAGCCATAGGGGGTACTTAAAATGTCTAATTTTTTTCTCAAATTCTAAGCTCAATGACCCGTTATCTATGGCCGATGGCCTACAATATTGCACGGGGGAAACCATGCCCCATTCATTAGCTTTGGCATGGTGTAAGATATTTGAAATTCGGTCGGTAACTTAGTCCTGAATAAAGATCAGAGTGAAGCATGATCTGCCATTGGCTTAACACTACCCCCCTAATTTTGAATATTGAAGGCTTAATAACTTTTAAAGTTACCGTTAGATTTCTTAGGTCAAAACAATAAAGCGTAGTACTCTTTAAGATAAATCGAATTCCCTGAAAGAAACTTTTAAAAGTTGAACTTAACTTAGTGTATGCATTGCTTAAATTTTCTAAGTTCAAGATTTTTTATACTTATTTATGTCTGAAGCCCGGTACCAAAAAAACATGTTTGGAACAAGATTTGCACACTTAAGTCCAAAATTCAAAATTCCAGAGGTGTTTGAATATTTTGGGAAAAACACGATTTTTCCCAAAGTTTGCCAGTTCCTGACACCCTCTACTTAAGAGGTATCACATCTTTCACGAATGTACAAGATACCCCAGTTCAAGGTCTTTCGATCCCCGTGTCGTACATGATGGTCTGATGTACGGCTTAGCGTCTATGAGGCATACCCCAGAGGGCTTTATGGCGTTTTTGCATGATATTCCCCCTAAAAAGTGGTTTTATGCTCATAACGTCTTAAGTTATGGTCCGATCTTAAAATTTCTAACACGACTGGATTCGCCGTCAAAAATGGGTCCTGATACATCCTACTAAACAGATTTGTAAGCAATTTTCAACCCCCTACTTTCCAAACTGTTCTCCCATTGGTTTAACATGGGGATATTTGACTTCTGATGCGGGTCAAAGTTACCGGGTAATGTTTTTTTGGTAATTTTCTTCTGTAAGGTCCTAAGGGACGGTATCGAATGTCTGAAGGAGAAAAATTTGGAATTTTTTTTCACCGAGTGAGGGGTGATTGAATTTCCAAAATCAGGTACGTGGTTCCCCCCTACGGTCCAAAAAAGAATGAAGGAACATTGGCGTTCACCAGGGTGCAAAGGAAAGCCCTGGCCATGTTTAGGCGATCCCATTCCTAATATCGCACATTGGGCCGTAACTTTGACCTCGAGAGGTCATCATATGTGTCCATGTACATGGCAAATTTGGCAATGTTGAAACTTTCCAGT